>MKYW01000248.1:24378-35159 GCA_015776835.1 Aphidius ervi | reverse complement strand
ATTGGGATAGTAGTTAATTTGTTGAATGACAAGTCTATGTATTTGAGATTAACGAGAAATTTCAATACTCCAGCTTGAATTGTAATCAAATTTGTTTTGGTTATTGTTAATATTTCAATTTGAGGTATACAAATAAATGAATTTTCCGGTAATTTATCTATTTTTCCATTTATATAACGAATGTTAGTTAATGAAGTTGGTATATTTTTGGAATAAACATTTTGACAAATACCAACAGTATTATTACCAACAATGTCCAGGGTTTGTAAACTTTTAAGATTTATCAATACTTGACTGAGATATTGAACAGTTTCTATGACTTGAATTTTTAAATACTTGAGAGATTTTAGCTTATCAAATAAATTGTTTGTCAATGTTATTGGTCCAACATTTAGAATCAAATCTTCCAAGTTTATCAAACCTTCAAATGATTCAGGATATATTATAAATTCATAATTTTCAGTATAATATATTTCTAATATTTTAAAATAGACATTGATGTTTGAATTTTTAAATGCATTTCTACAAATTGACAATACTCTAGATAATTTGAGTTTGCTACTTGGTAATGAAAATTCTGGTGAAAAATCATGTAATATTACGTCAACAGATGATAAGGCATTGAATTTTGTACAAATCTTTAATACACCTTGAATAATACAATCATTTTGTATCGTGGATTCGTCGACATTCCAAGCAAGTAAGTTTTTAATGAGTTTATCATTATTTTCTACGTATAGACTATCAAGATTTATATTTTTAAATGCACCCAATTCAATAGATGTTAATTTATTATTCGACAAATCTAACTGTTTACATTTGACCCCATAAAATGTATATTTACTTATAAATTTTAACTCATTGTAACTCAAATCTAAAGATGACAATGTTTGTTTATCAAATGTTTTATCATCAATATTATTAATTTTATTATTTCTCAATATAAGTGAATTTACGTTTATTAATTTTTGAAAAATATTTCGTTCAATATGTGTCAATTTATTTGACGACAATGTTAAACTTTTGAGCTTCTCAAGTCCAATAAATGCTCCATTTTCAATGATCTCGAGGCTGCCATTACTTATNTCTCGAGGATGCCATTACTTATATCAAGATTTTCAAGTTTATTTAAACAAGAGAAAACTAATGGCCGTAAATTTTTAACTGTACCAATTGCATAGCGAAGATGTACGATATCAAAATCATAATTTCCACATGTCTCATGGCAAATGTCAATCGTATTATAGTGATTTATTGAAAAACTTTTTAGTTTTGGAAGATTCAACAATAATTGACAGGATTGCATTTTAAAAGATGTCCAAATTCCTGTGATTGAAACTTCAAGTGATAATAAAGATTTCAGATCATGAAAAATAGATTCTGTAAATAAAATTGGCTCTGTTTCAAGTTTTAATATTTTTAGATTTGGCAATCCTGCAAATGAATTTTTACTAAAATTAAACGATTTTTTTGCAGATGAAATTATTAAAGTTGTTATTTGTAAATTATAAAATGCATTGTCATTGATTGATATTATTCCATTGTCAATGATATGAAGCTTTTTTGGTTGCCATAAATCGACAACAAGTGATTTAACCGATTTTAATGACATTAATTCCGATGTTTTGCAAATTTCAAAATAAAAATTTGCACTGTAATAACATGTGATTTTTTTCGTATCTAAAGATTCTACTGATTTAAAAGTAATTGCTTGATTGTTGTTATTTTTTCTGATAGGACCAATTGCTACATCAAAAGCTTGATAGTCAAAATATATCATAGTTGTATAATAGTCAATACCCCATTTCAATATATTTAGATCAAAAAATTGATTGTAAAAAAAATAAATTGTATCAATGTGGGATGTATTAAATGCTTCATCCAAGATAACTACAATACCACTATGTGTAAGATCAACAACACTACATTGAATATTTTTAAAAATACCTTCCCCAATGATTTCCAATGAATTGTAACTCAAATTGAGTAATGATAGTTTTTTATTTTCAATTGTTAATGCTCCATCATCAATTTTTCTTATTGAATTATTGCTTAAATCAATAATATCCAAGCTTTTAATGTTAAATACATTTGTAGGTATGTGAGTCAATTTAGCATTTGATATCAATGCAATTGTTTTTAATTTTTTTAAACCATCAAATGCACCAGGCATAATAAAAGTTAAATCACTCTTGGCGATTGTAAAATGTTGAAGATTTTTTAAACATAAAAATGATTGACGAGTTAATGTTGTAATATAAGCACTAGTATATTTAAGTTGTATTATGTTCAGAGAGTTATTTTCATCTAGTAAATTGCAAATATCAGTATCGTGATGATTTAAAAATTCCAGATTATGTAAGCTCAAATGTTTATTAAAAATATCATTAAAATATCGTCTTGTTTTACCAGCTAATTGTATTTTCAAATATTTTAAATTATCTAGACCATAAAAAGTATCTAGGTCTATTAAAACTGAGGCTGAATTAATTTCCAAATTTTCTAATTTTTTAAAATTCGAAAAAACAAGTGGTTCAATATGTAATTCAATATCAGCAGCCAAATCAAGTTGTAAAGTTCTAATTGTTGCAGATGATAATGATATATTCTCAAATGCATTATTTTGTAATACGTTAACTTTGTTATTTGTTATTTCAATTTTATCTGGATATGTTTTAAAAATTGAATCATTTTCTTGAAATACTGTCCAATCACCTGACTCACAATTTCTGTAGGCTCCCATAATAGTTTCGTAACAATAGGTTGTCTTTGAAAGAACAAACGAAGTATGTATTATTAATATTAAATTAATTAATATACCCAGAATACCAATATTATTCATTGTGGATATTTTTTCTCAAAGCACTGATTTAAAATGACACTCCATCAGTTTGAACTGACTGCAGTGGAGATATGATATTTTTTTCGAATGTCAACTTCTTCTTATATAGGTCACTAATCGCATCTGAAAAATATTTTATGCTATTTTTATAATTATTTATAATCTTTTTCTTGTTCTGTATTTGATTAAAAAAATTTATGGAATTAAGCTTTATTTATTTTTCAATTTATAATAATTATCTTCGCTTCATTTTACATATTTATCCATCGGCTGGTAGACTTATTTATCAAATATATATGTATATATAGGCTTAGTTACGACAGAATTAATTTTGCTAAAATTAATTTTAATTTTTGAGCATTATTTAACTTTTATTGAACTAATGCGATGAGCAAATATTTTCGTCAAAAAAAAAATTTAATCTCTATATCTGTGACGTATGCTATTATTTAAATAAAGGTATATTTATATATAGATTTGAATTTTGAGTTGAGAACATAAATTTAAACTTTTAGTTTATTTGAATACTTTTGACAAAAAAAAAATTAAATTGTTAATTCTATATTTATGGTTGCTTATTTGAATTTTTACAATAACAAAAAAAAATCTTTGAAACGAGAAAAATACATAATTATTTTATGATTTTATGTAATTTTTTAACCAAAAAATTAATAATTGGAAAAATAATACGTAATTTTGATAAATTGTAATAACTTATTGATAAGATCTTCTTAGAAATTTTTAACTTATTTAAAACAATTAAAAGCTATGTATATGTTTTAATGATTTTTGCAAAATGTAAAAATGAGTTTTTCAATGTAACGCAATTGTAGAATGGATAATTTTATTATTGAAATAAATTTACATTAGATTAATAAAACAATAACAATATTTTTTTTTTTTAAATATTATTTATTATGTTTCATGTATTGTAATATTACTATGGTATATATATATAATGTATTGATTATATCGAAGTTATGTTTTATTTTAATAAATTTTTTAGAATACAAATTATTGGACATACTTCACATGATATTTACCCTTGAAATTGCTTGAAATGTATTAATCTATCAATATGGAAAGTAGAAGATGCAGAAAAAAACTTGAAGATTTAACAAGATCGTGATATTTTTAAAGTAGATTAAATTCATCTATGTAAAGCTGAAAAATGCTTTTCAATAAAATATTTTTCGTTCATGTGAGCGGCAGTAAATTTAGGAATTCTCCAAGCTGGATCAACCACGATAAGATTAACATTATTATGCAAATATAGTTGTTTGATGTTGGTGTCTTTGAATGCATTATTTTCAATATGGCTTATTTTGTTGTATGATAAATCTAATTGATCACATTTAACACCGTCAAAAGTATCACTTTTAATATTAATTTCATTGTGACTTAAATTTAATAGCTTTATATTTTTAATACCAGGTAACATAAATGTTTTATCTTGAATGTCTTTGATTTCATTGTTATTTAATAAAGTTACTGCAAGGTGTTTGAGATTATTAAACAAATTCATTGGGATAGTAGTTAATTTGTTGAATGACAAGTCTATGTATTTGAGATTAACGAGAAATTTCAATACTCCAGCTTGAATTGTAATCAAATTTGTTTTGGTTATTGTTAATACTTCAATTTGTGGCATACAAATAAATGAATCTCTGTAAAATTGATCTATTTCACCATTTACATAACGAATATCCGTTATTGAATTCGGTATATTTTTGGAATGAACATTTTGACAAATACCAACAGTTTTATTACCAATAATTTCCAGGGTCTTTAGACTTTTAAGATTTATCAATATTTGACTGAGATATTGAACAGTTTCTATGACTTGAATTTTTAAATACTTGAGTGATTTTAGCTTATCAAATAAATTGTTTGTCAATGTTATTGCTCCAACATTCAGAATCAAATCTTCCAAGTTTATCAAACCCTCAAATGATTCAGGATATATTATAAATTCATAATTTTCAGTATAATGTATTTCTAATACTTTGAAATAAGCATTTATGTTTGAATTGTTAAATGCATTTCTACCAATTGACGATATACCAGATAATTCGAGTTTGCTACTGGGTAATGGAAAATCCGGTGAAAAATCATGTATTATTACGTCGACTGTTGATAAGGCATTTAATTTTGTACAAATCTGTAATATACCTTGAATAATACAATCAGTTTGTATTTTGAATTCATCAACATTCCAAGCATCATAGTTTTCAATAAGTTTATTGTTATTTCCTACATATAGACTATCGAGATTTATATTTTTGAATGCACCAGTTTCAATAGATGTTAATTTATTATTCGACAAATCCAACTGTTTACATTTGACACCAAAAAATGTATATTTACTTATAAATTTTAATTCATTGTAACTCAAATCTAAAGTTGATAATGTTTGTTTCTCAAATGCTTTGTCATCAATATTGTTAATTTTATTATTTCTCAGTATAAGTGAATTTAAGTTTATTAATTTTTCAAAAATATTTCGACCTATATGTGTCAATTTATTCGACCACAATGTTAAACTTTTGAGTTTCTCAAGTCCAATAAATGCTCCATTTTCAATAATTTCGAGGCTGCCATTACTTATATCAAGATTTTCAAGTTTATCTAAACAAGAGAAAACTAATGGCCGTAAATTTTTGACTGTACCAATTGTATAACGAAGATAAACAATATTCAAATTATTATTATTATTATTATTATTACATGTTTCATGACAAATATCAATTGTATTATGATGAGTTATTAGAAAGCTTTTTAATTCCATAAGATTTGACAATAATTGACAGGATCCCATATTATAAGATATCCAAAATCCCGTGAATGATAGTTCGAGTGATTTTAAAAATTTTAGATGATGAAAAACAGGTGTTGTAAACAGAATTGAATTAGTTTTAAGTTTTAGAATTTGTAGATTTGGCATTCCTGCAAATGAATTCTTATTGAGAATTATATTCTTTTTTGTAGACGAAATTATTAAAGTTGTTATTTGTAAATTGTCAAATGCATTATCATCAATTGATGTTATTTCATTGTCATTGATATGAAGCAACTTAGGTTGCCATAAATCAACAACAAGTGACCTGACTGAACTTAATGACATCAATTCAAATGTTTTACAAATTTTAAAATACCAATTTTCACTATAATAACATATTTTTGATTTTTTCAAACTGATTGATTTATTTGATGTTATATTTATTTGTGTATTGTTATTATTATTATTTGGATTTATTGCAGTATCAATTAATGTGTAAAATATATATACCATAGTAGACTTACACTCAAGACACCATAGGAAATAATTATAAGACAACAGCTTATTGTTAAAGAAATAAAGTGTATCAATATGTGAATTATCAAATGCTCCATCTGCTATAAATTTGATTTTACTTTGTGTAAAATCAATAACACGACATTGAATTTTTTGAAATGTTTTATCATTAATATATTCAAACGAATTATAACTCAAATTGAGCAATGATAATTTTTTATTTTCAATTGTCAATGCACCATCATCAATTTTATTTATTGAATTATTGCTTAAATCAATAATATACAAACTTTTTATATTAAATACATTTGCAGGTATGTAACTCAGTTTAACATTCGATATTAATGATACTGCTTTTAATTTTTTTAAAACACCAAATGCACCAGGTGCAATAAAAGTCAACTTACTCTCTGCAATTGTAAGATGTTGAAGATTCTTTAAACACATAAATGATTGACGAGTTATTATTTCCATTGAACTACCAGTATATTGAAGTTGTAATATTTTGACAGGATTATTTTCATTTATTAAATTGCAAATATCAATATCTTCATAATTTAAAAATTCTAGTTTTTGTAAATTCAAATGTTTTTTTAAAATATCATTGAAATGTTGTCTTGTTTTATTGGATATTCGTATTTTCAAATATTTTAAATTATCTAGACCATAAAAAGTATCTGGATCTAGTAGAACTGAGGCTGAATTAATTTCTAAATTTTCCAATTTTGTAAAATTTGAAAAAACAAGTGGTTCAATATGCAATTCAACATCAGCAGCCAAATTAAGTTGTAAAGTTTTAATTGTTGCAGATGATGATATATTTTCAAATGCATTATTTTGTAAGACGTTAACTTTTATATTTGTCACTTCAATTTTATCTGGATACGTTTTAATAATTGAATCTGTTTCGTGAAATACTGTCCAATCACCTGTCTCACAATTTAAGGAGAACCCTATCGAAGTTGCGTAACAATAATTTGTCTTTGAAAAAACAACTGATGTATGTATTATTAGTATTAAATTAATCAATAATATACCCAGAACATTAATATTATTATTCATCGTGGATACAAATATATTTTCGAAGCACTTATTTGAAATGATATCATGAGTTTCAAGCAACTGTGGAGTTAAAATATTCTTTCCAATTATCAACCTTTCTTCACACAGATAACTTATCACATTTAAAAAAATAATTTAATGTATTTTTATAATTTGTTATAATCTTTGCCTCGTTTGGTATGTAATAAAAAAAATTAACGGAATAATACTCTGTTTTTTAATTAAAAATAAAATATTAAAACGTTTGCTTCATTATAAATATATATATGTGCATCTATTCGGTGCTTATCTTATTAATCAAATATATACAAAAGCTATTATAGTTTAAACCCAAATAATTGTGTCAAAATTAATTTCAAATAATTAAAAAGTAAAAGAAAAACGTAAAAGAAATTAATCTTTATCTATGACGTATGACATTATTTAAATAAAATTATTTATACAAAATCAACTTTTTTAATAAAAAAAAAACTTTTTTTTTTATTATACTGTTCCTCACAGGGGCTGTGAGAAGTGGCGACATACAACTTGACTATATATATATACATTTGTATAATAAAACAATAATGCTCATAATAAGAAATTTTTCCTTCTATTATCAAATAAAAAATGACAAGAGTAAATGAAAAATACGACTACTACTAGAATGTTTAGAAGATCGATGACAGTTGTTGTTTTTATTATGAAAAAAAAAAAAATAAAGAAAAAGAATTTTTTAATTTAAAAATTATACGATGGATAATTTAATTATTCTATTTAATTTGCGTTGATAAATTAATAAAATGTATGAACCATTATTATTTTATTTAATGATTTATTTACTTATTTATCATGTATTTTAGTAATATTGTAGGTAATAATTATATGAAAGTGATGTTTCATGTTATTTAACCCAATCGTGGTATTAATAAACTTTTTGGAACACACATTAATGGACATACTTCACATGATATCGTTGTTTTTATTTTTGACTCGATTAAACAATAAATATTAAAATAAATTATATTTCTTAAATTGACAGTAGTCGATGCAGATATACTCCAAGCTTCTTTAACTTTGTGAATATCATTATTACCATATAAAAATAAATTTTGAATGTTACAACCTTCGAAAGCACCAGTTTCAATAAAACTAATATTATTATGCGTCAAATCTAGATGACTTGATTTAATACCATCAAAAGTATTTTTTCCAATAGTTGTAAGTTCATTGTGACTAAGATTGTACAGAGTAAAATTTTTATTATCATATAACATAAATGCCTCGTCGTCAATGTCCTCAATTTCATTGTTATTCAATAAAAGTACACTGAGATTTTTGAGATAATTAAATACATTCATTGCAATAAATGTTATTTTGTTGAATGATAAGTTTATATATTTTACATTAACAAGTAAATTAAATGCACCAGCTTGAATTGTCATCAGGTTTGTCTTGGTTATTGTTAATATTTCAATTTGAGGCATACAAATAAATGAATTTTCTGGTAATTCATCAATTTCACCATTTACATAACAAATATCCGTTATTGAATTTGATATATATTTGGAATAAACATTTTGACAAATACCAACAGTTTTATTAGCAATGATTTCCAGGGTCCTTAGACTTTTAAGATTTATCAATACTTGACTGAGATATTGGACAGTTTCTATTACTTGAATTTTTAAATACTCGAGAGATTTTAGCTTATCAAATAAATTGCTTGTCAATGTTATTGCTCCAACATTTAGAATCAAATCTTCCAAGTTTATCAAACTCTCAAATGATTCGGGATAAATTACAAATTCATGATTTTCAGTATAATGTATTTCTAATATTTTAAAATAGACATTGATGTTTGAATTTTTAAATGCATTTCTAGCAATTGATGATATTCCAGATAATTCGAGTTTGGTACTTGGTAATGGAAAATCCGGTGAAAAATCATGTATTATTACGTCGACTGATGATAAGGAATTTAATTTTGTACAAATCCTCAATATACCTTGAATAATACAATCAGATTGTGTTTGGGATTCGTCGACATTCCAAGCAATATAATTTTTAATGAGTTTATCATTTTTTTCTACGTATAAACTTTCGAGATTCATATTTTTAAATGCACCCATTTCAATAGATGTTAATTTATTATTCGACAAATCCAACTGTTTACATTTGACCCCATAAAATGTATATTTACTTATAAATTTTAATTCATTGTAACTCAAATCTAGAGTTGATAATGTTTGCTTCTGAAATGCTTTATCATCAATGTTGTTAATTTTATTATTTCTCAGTATAAGTGAATTTAAGTTTATTAATTTTCGAAAAATATTTCGTTCAATATGTGTCAATTTATTTGACGACAATGTTAAACTTTTAAGCTTCTCAAGTCCATTGAATGCTCCATTTTCAATAATTTCGAGGCTGCCATTACTTATATCAAGAATTTCAAGTTTATTTAAACAAGAAAAAACTGATTGCCGTAAATTTTTAACTGTCCCAATTACATAGCGAAGATGTACGATATTTAAATTATTATTATTCTCACATCTCTCATGACAAATATCAATGGTATTATGATGAGTTATCAGCAAATTTTTTAATTCTAAAAGATTTGAAAATAATTCACACGATTGGATATTAAATGATTTTGAAATTTCCATTATAGAAACTTCGAGTGATAATAAAGATTTTAGCTCATGAAAAATAGGTGTTGTAAACAAAATTGGCTCAGTTTTTAGTTTTAGAACTTTTAAATTTGGTAATCCTGCGAATGAATCTTTATTGATAATAAATTTTTCATTTTTAGATGAAATTATTAAAGTTGTTATTTGTAAATTGTCAAATGCATTATTATTAATTGACGTTATTTCATTGTCGTCGATTTCAAGTGTCTTTGGTTGCCATAAATCAACAACAAGTGATTCGACTAAATTTAATGACTGAAAAGTTTTACAAATTTTAAAATACTGTTTTGCACTGTAATAACATGTATTTGAATTTCTCAAATCATTTGTTTTATTTGATGTTATTTCTATTTGTGTATTATTATTATGATAATGAATATTATTATTTGGATTTATTGCATTGTCAATAGATGTGTTAAATATATATACCATTGTAGAATTACAATCAAGACACCACAATGCATAATTATTAGTCAACAGCTCATTGTTAAAGAAATAAAGTGTATCAATATGTGAATAATTAAATGCTCCATCTGCGACAAATAAAATTTCACTATGTGTAAAATCAATAACACTACATTGAATTTTTTGAAACGTTCTATGTCTAATATATTCCAACGAATTATAACTCATATTTAGCAATGATAATTTTTTATTTTCAATAACCAATGCTCTATTATCAATTTTATTTATTGAATTATTACTCAAATCAATAATATCCAAACTTTTAATATTAAATACATTTACAGGTATGTGAGTCAGTTTAACATTTGATATCAATGAAATTGTTTTTAAATTTTCTAAACCATCAAATGCACCAGGCATAATAAAAGTTAAATCACTCTCAGTGATGATAAGTTGTTGAAGATTTTTTAAACATATAAATGATTCACGAATTAATTTTTTAATA
>MKYW01000248.1:9809-22779 GCA_015776835.1 Aphidius ervi | reverse complement strand
TTTTTTTTTTTTTTTTTGCCATCTTAAATACTAAAGCATTATTAAACTAATATTTCAACTTGAAAATATAAAAATTAAATAACTTATTTAACGATCTGCAAGTGTAATAAAAATAAAAAAATAAGTATCAATATATCAGTTAATATTTAAACAATAAAATATGGGCAACATCATGGCAAAAGGTAAATAAAATAAAAAAAAAAAAAACAATAATCATTATATAAATTTAAAACTGTTATATAAATCTAAAAAAAAATAAATTTTATTTTCAATCAAATGCAAAATAAAGTCACCTTTTCATATGCTAATTTTTTTAAATTAATTAATTTTTTTTTGTCTATTAGTTTTTCATAATTTACGTGAAATAATTGATGAAATATTTTTCACAAATTCCATTGAAATTGAATCATCAAATGGTCCAACAATTCAAGAAATATTAAACACAAAAATAAATAAAAAATCATCAAGTATGTCAATATTTTATTTAAACGAAGGTCATCATTATTTAAAAAAATCAAATAAAAATGATTTATTAAAAGCCATTGAAAATTATACAAAAAGTATTATTTATGCTAAACCAGATAGTCAAGAATATCAACATGCATATGCAGCACGTAGTGTTGCATTATTTAATATTCGATTAATAAGTGAAAGTTTAAATGACATAAATAATATATCACTAAACAATTATCCAAATTATTTAAAATCAGAATTATATTATGGCAAAGCAATGTGTTGTCAAATATTATATCCAAATAATTATAAATTAATAAACGATGCATTTGATGAGTCTGAAAAATGGATAAAATATATGAAAAAAAATAATCATGAAAAAATGTTTAATAAAATAATTAAACAAAAAAATGCTGAGCTAATTGATAGACGTCAATTTAAAGATAAAAAAATCTTTAATATATCATCAAAATTAAAATGTAAAATAAATGATTTACCATATTATTCAGATGATATTGAAATAAATTATTCAAGAAATTTTGGTAAATATTTATTGGCTAAAAAAAATATAAATAAAAATGAGCTGCTAATTGTTGATTATAAAAAATCATATGTTGAAATTATTCATCAATGTAATGTGTTTAAATATTGTTGGAATTGTGGAGTTAAAACATATTCAAGTATACCATGTTATAATTGTACAAGTGTTATTTATTGTTCAATTAAATGTCGTGAAATTGGATGGAATGAATATCATGATATTGAGTGTCGTTTATTACTTGCAATTTGTGATTTAAATATTGATATTAATGATTATTTATTTATGACACTTAGATTGACAATAAAAGCACTGAGAGAATTTAATTATTCATTTTATTTGCTGAAAAAAAATATACAACATGTTGTTGATAATATTGAAAGTAATTATTAATATTTATTTGTGGTATATTTATAAATTATTTATTTATTTAATTTTTAGCTTTGTTTTATTTATTTACAGATATAGATATTGGCAAACTTGATCCAGATAAATTTACAACTGTTTTTATATTGTCAAGTTATTTTGATGATACTGGTAAATATTCAAAGTTTTCTGATGTTACTAAACAAATGGCAAGTTTATTAACAACAACGACAAATTTATTGGAACGTAGTGAAGATGAAAATTTTGAAAATTCAATGACATTTGATGAAAAATATATATTTTTAATTGAATTGTTACATATTTGTTTGAGAATATCAGAATGTAGTAGCATATCGATTGGTAATATTGACGATAAATTATCAATGATTGTACCGGCAATTAATTTAACGTCATCAATATTACAAGAAAATAATAATAAAATTAGAAAAATTGGAATTATGACAAGTGTAGCAATTAAGGAAGGTCAAAAAATAAAAACAAGTGAGCATTGTGTTGCTAAAATTTGGTAAAAATGAATTTTAAAAAAAAAAAGACATTGAAAACATAATGCTATAAATATGTATATGATTATTTATTATTTACATATATTTTTTCATGCAGATAAAAATTCAGATTGATAGAAAAAAAAAATTGCAAAAAATTGAATAGATTAAATATTGGAAAAAATATATATTTAAAAAATAAATGAATATTAAATATTATTTTTAATATTGATAAATTATTGAGTTTATTTTATTTATAAATTTTCATTATAAAATTGTTGAATAATTTTATTCGATTTACTGTACTGTAACGCATTGGTCATATGTTTTGTTTGCTTAACCCAATCGTGGTATTATTATATTTGTTGGAAGACACATAGCTGGACATACTTCACATGGTATTGTTTCTTTTATTTTTGACTTGACTAAACAATACATATTGAAATGTATTATACTATCAATATGGACATTGGTAGATGCAAAGAAACGCAAAGATTTAATTGTATCGTGAAGAATATTATTACCATATAAAAATAAATTTTGAATGTGACAACCTTCGAATGCACCAGTTTCAATAAAACTAATATTATTATGCGTCAAATCTAGATGACTGGATTTAATACCATCAAAAGTATCTTTTCCAATAGTTGTAAGTTCATTGTGACTGAGATTGTAGAAATTCAAATTTTTATTATCATATAACATAAATGCCTCGTCGTCAATGTCCTCAATTTCATTGTTATTTAATAAAAGTACAATAAGATTTTTGAGATAATTAAATACGCTCATTGCAATAAATGTTATTTTGTTGAATGACAAGTTTATATATTTTACATTAACAAGTAAATTGAATGCACCAGCTTGAATTGTCATCAGGTTTGTCTTGGTTATTGTCAATATTTCAATTTGAGGCATACAAATAAATGAATTTTCTGGTAATTCATCAATTTCACCATTTACATAACGAATATCCGTTATTGAATTTGATATATATTTGGAATATAAATTTTGACAAATACCAACAGTTTTATTACCAATAATTTCCAGGGTCTTTAGACTTTTAAGATTTATCAATACTTGACTGAGATATTGAACAGTTTCTATTACTTGAATTTTTAAATACTCGAGAGATTTTAGCTTATCAAATAAATTACTTGTCAACGTTATTGCTCCAACATTCAGAATCAAATCTTCCAAGTTTATCAAACTCTCAAATGATTCGGGATAAATTATAAATTCATGATTTTCAGTATAATGTATTTCTAATATTTTAAAATAGACATTGATGTTTGAATTTTTAAATGCATTTCGACTAATCGATGATATTCCAGATAATTCGAGTTTGCTACTTGGTAATGGAAATTCTGGAGAAAAATCATGTATTATTACGTCGACAAATGACAAGGAATTTAATTTTGTACAAATCCTCAATATACCTTGAGTAATACAATCAGTTTGTATTTTGGATTCATCAACATTCCAAGCAATATAGTTTTCAGTAAGTTTATCGTTATTTCCTACGTATAGACTGTCAAGATTTATATTTTTAAATGCACCAGTTTCAATAGATGTTAATTTATTATTTGATAAATCCAGCCGTTTACATTTGACACCAAAAAATGTATATTTACTTATAAATTTTAATTCATTGTAACTCAAATCTAAAGTTGATAATGTTTGTTTCTCAAATGCTTTATCATCAATATTGTTAATTTTATTATTTCTCAGTATAAGTGAATACAAGTTAATTAATTTTTCAAAAATATTTTGACCTATATGTGTCAATTTATTTGACGACAATGTTAAACTTTTGAGTTTCTCAAGTCCAATAAATGCTCCAGTTGCAATAATTTCGAGGCTGCTATTACTTATATCAAGATTTTCAAGTTTATTTAAACAAGAAAAAACTAATGGCCGTAAATTTTTAACTGTACCAATTGCATAACGAAGATAAACAATATTTAAATTATTATTATTATTACATGTCTCATGACAAATATCAATTGTATTATGATGAGATATTATAAAACTTTTTAATTTCGAAAGATTTGACAGTAATTGGCAGGATCGCATATTAATGGATATCCAAAATCCACTAAATGATAGTTCAAGTGATTTTAAAAATTTCAGATGATGAAAAACAGATGTTGTTAATAGAATTGAATTAGTTGTAAGTTTGAGGACTCTTAGATTTGGCAATCCTGCAAATGAATTCTTACTGAGAGTTAAATTTTCTTCTGTCGATGAAATTATTAAAGTTGTTATTTGTAAATTGTCAAATGCATTATCATCGATTGATGTTATTTCATTGTCATTGATATGAAGCAACTTAGGTTGCCATAAATCAACAACAAGTGACCTAACTGAACTTAATGACATTAATTCAGATGTTTTACAAATTTCGAAAAACTGATTACCACTGTAATAACATTTTTTTGATTTTTCAAAACCGATTGATTTATTAGCTTTTATATTTGTTTGTGCATTATTAATATTTTTATTATTTGGGATTATTGCAGTATCAAGTAACCTGTAAAATATATATACTATTGTGGATTTACAGTTAAGGCACCACAATGCATAATTATAAGTCAACAGCTCATTGTTAAAGAAATAAAGTGTATCAATATGTGAATCATCAAATGCTCCATCTGCGACAAATACAATTTTACTTTGTGTAAAATCAATAACTCTACATTGAATTTTCAAAAAAGTTCTATGTTCTATATACTCCAATGAATTGTAACTCAAATTCAATAATGATAATTTATTATTTTCAATTGTCAATGCTCCATCATCAATTTTTTTTATTGAATTTTTACTCAAATCAATTATATCCAAACTTTTAATGTTAAATACATTTATAGGTATGTGAGTCAGTTTAACATTTGATATCAATGAAATTGTTTTTAAATTTTCTAAACCATCAAATNTGAAGAAAAAAAAAATTAGATTGTTATGTCGTTGACTGCTGTCAACGGAATGAATACAAAAAAGTAAATGACGACCTGACAACTACAATTTAAAAAAACTATACAAAATCGATGATTTTTTTTTTTTTATTTAAATTATTATTATATTATTTTGTTAATCACTTATTGTTATTTTTATTGGTGATAGTTAAAAATATTTGTCGTCGTCGACAAAGACACGATAAGAATTTATCAAAAAAGTTAAAAATATAATCATATTTGTTGGAAAAGAAAAAAAAATGAAAAAAATATCAAATTTTAAAGATAAAAAGTTTTTTATTGTTTTGTTTATTGAAAGAAGGAAAAAAAAAAAAAAAAAATACAATCATTGATTTCAAATTGATTGAATTTATTTTTTCAATTTAAATAATATTTATGAATAAAAATAATAAAGTTTTGATTAAAAATATCAAAACTGTAATTACATTATTAAAAAAATTACTGAGATGAAATTAAATTTAAAAATATTTTATGACAATTTTATTTCCTTTTTATTATCTATATTTAATTGAATAAAAAAAAAAAAAATCCATCTACACTTTTAATTTTTACAGCTTTGAATTATTACAATGAACAAAAAAAAAATTTTTAAAAAGTATAAAATACATAATTATTTATTTAACTGATGTATGTCTTTTACCGAATGAAAACATAATTTGACGATATGATTCTCGATAAAGTTTACCAGTAAAAAAAAATATAATTGGATTTGTAAATACATGAGTCCAAAAAAAAATTTCACAAATAATACGTAGATTTGATTTTTGGTAATTATCATTAAGAATCATTAACAATGGCAATGGTAAATAACATATTAAAAGACAAATAAATATTATGAACATTATTTTAACAATTGCTAAATTTATTTGAATACTTTCAGTGTCATTGTCACTCAATTCAGTTGTATTTTGATTTTTTACATTGACTTTTTTGTATATTAAAAAAAATGTAACAACAATAACAACTGATGGAATTATAAAACCAACAACCATATGAAATTGTTTTGCATCTATATTTTTGGGTAAACTTGTGCAAATTAAAGTATCTGGATCTTGATCAAGTTTTCCCACAACTTCAATGAGTGCAAGAAATGCCTGAAATAATGGTATTATCCAAACTAATGCCAGCATTATTTTCACATTCAAAGATGTATAAATAATTCCATAAATTTCTGGTTTACATATTAAAAAATATCTAATAGAAAAATAATAATAATTTTATCGTTAACAAAAATTAAATAGTATTATTTTTATTTAATAATTAATTTTTACCTGTTTATTATGACAATTGATATTGTAAGCCAACCAGCTGAATAATTCAAAGTATATAAAATTGGATAAATTTTACAAAGTACATTACCAAATATCCAGTATTTATAATGATAAAAAACAGCCATCATTGGTAAATTAATTGATGAAAAAATTAAATCAATAATACATAAATTTATAATAAATAATGTTGTTGCATTTTTACATAAATTTTGGTGACGAATAAATGCAATTATTGTTAAAATATTTGCTGGAAAAGAAAAATAAAAAATTACTCAAAATTAGATGATATTTTTTTTTGTTTATTAATTATTTAAATATTTTTTATATATCAATTTTTATTATTTTAATATATGACTAAATAGTTTTTATCAAACTTTGAAAACTTATTAATAATATTATCACAAAAATATTTTTGATTAAAATCATTCATCATTTGTTTTAATAATTATATTGTTTATTAAATGATTTTTTTTTTTACATACCGAGTACTCCAATGACACTGAATAATCCAGCAATACTTGATATGACATATCCCGGAAGAAAACCAACAGCATTTGCAACGGTATTATTAATCATTTTAATGAAATGATAATTAATTAATTTGATTAAATATAATTTAAATTATGATACAATTAATATTTATAATTTTAAATTAGTATATATTGTAATTTAACTTTCAGCTGGTTCATGAGCTTTTAACAGAGTGAAATATTTTATCTGGTAAAAAAAATAATACTGAAACGAAAACGAATATTTCAGGTGGACTCTACCAACTATGATTTCTAATCTTTCATGACTCATTTTTAGTTTTAAACTTTAAATACTTTTTTATCGCTAGTTTAGAAAAAAAAAAAAAACCAAATATTTTAATGCTTGTTATATTTTTATCTACAGTTTAAAAAATTAAAAAAGAACCTATTGTAGACGTACAGTCAAGACAGCACATTAAAAAATTATTTATACATGTACAATTGATATTTTTATATTGTTAATTTCACTTGATGATATATTTTATAAACTCAATTTGATTGTACCATACTGCCGTTGACTGCTTCAAACAAAAAGAATCCAAAAAAAGAAAAAAAAAAAACTGATAATTAAAATATTACTTGTTATTTTTTTTTTCTTGGTAATTTTTTTTTTTAAGTGATAGTTTAAAATATTTTTTGTCATTGTCAAAAACACGATAAGAATTTATCAAAAAAGTTGAAAATATATCAATTGGAATAAAATAAAAAATATCAAATTTTATAGATATAAAATAAATTCTTTCTTTTCTATCAGTTATTTATTATTTTGTTTATTCAAATTTAAAAAAAATTACATTCATTAATTTTAAATTGATAGTATTTATTTGTAAATTATTTTAATGATTTTTAATTTGTGTCGAATTTAAAAAAAAAAAAAAATAATTATTATTCATTTATTTGATGTATTTTTTTTACCAAATGAAAAAACTATTTGACGATATGCTTCTCGATAAAGTTTACCAGTAAAAAAAAATATAATTGGATTTGTAAATACATGAGTCCAATAAATCATTTGACAAATAATAAAAAATATTGATTTTGCATAATTATCTTTAAATATCACTAACAATGGCAACGGTAAATAACATATTGAATGACAAATAAATATTGTCAACATTATTTTAACTATTGCTAAATTTTTTTGATTACTTTCAGTGTCATTGTCACTCAATTTATTTGTATTTTGATTTTTAAAATTAACTTTTTTGTTTATTAAAAAAAATGTAACAACAATGACTAAAAAAGGAATTATAAAACCAGCAACAATATATGTATATTTTGGATCTCTTCCATCTTTGGGTAAAATTGCGCAAACTAAAGTGACTGGATGTTGATCAATTTTTCCAAAAATTTCAGTAAGTGCAAGAAATGCCTGACAGAATGGTATTATCCAAACGAATGCCAGCATTATTTTCACATTTAAAGATGTATAAATAATTCCATAAATTTCAGGTTTACATATTAAAAAATATCTAATGAAAAAAAATAATAATTTTATTATATTAATTATATCATCGACAAAAATTTAATAGTATTATTTTTATTTAATAATTAGTTTTTACCTGTTTATCATGACAATTGATATTGTGAGGGAACCAGCTGAATAATTTAAAGTTTGTAAAATTGAATAAATTTTACAAAGTATATCACCAAATATCCAGTATTTAAATTGATAAAAAATAGCCATCATTGATAAATTAATTGAAGAAAAAATTAAATCCGAAATACATAAATTTATAATAAATAATGTTGTTGCATTTTTATATAAATTTTGGTGATGAATAAATGCAATTATCGTCATAATATTTGCTGGAAAAAAAAACGAAAAATTACTCCAAAATCCAAATTATATTTTTAATATCATCACTGAATATTTTCATTTAAAATCATTCATCATTTGTTTTAATAATTATATTATTCATTAGATATTTTTTTTTTTTTTACATACCGAGTACTCCAATAACACTGAATAATCCAGCAACACTTGATATGACATAACCAGGAATAAAATTGACAGCATTTGCAACAGTATTATTGATCATTTTAATGAAATGTTAATAAATTAATTTAATTAAATATAATTTAAATTATAAAACAATTACTATTTATAATTTTAAATTAGTATATATTGTATTTTTACTTTCAGCTGGTTTATCAGCTTTCAACAGAGTGAATTATTTTATCTGGTAAAAGAAATAATACTAAAATGAAAATGAAAATTTCAGGTGGACTCTACCGACCATAATTTCTAATCTTTCATGACTCATTTTTAGTTTTAAATTTTAAATACTTTTTTATCGCTAGTTTAAAAAAGTAGCAGGTATAGTTGAATAATTAAGCTATAGCCTGACAAAATAATGACGTGAGTCTGTATGGACTTGTTAAGAATTGCACATTGAAAAATTATAAATCAATAACTTATACATGTACAATTGATATGTTTATATTGTTCATGACACTTGATGATATATTATATAATCTCCATTTGATTGTACCATACTGTCGTTGACTGCTTCAAACTGAATGAATCCAAAAAATAAAATAAAAAAACTGATAAGTAAAATAATACTTGTTGTTATTTTTTTTCTTGATAATTTTTTTTCAAGTGATAGTTTAAAATATTTTTTGTCATTGTCAGAAACACGATAAGAATTTATCAAAAAAGTTAAAAATATATTCATATCTGTTGGAATAAAATAAAAAATATTTAATTTCATAGGTATAAAGTAAAAGTGTTATTTTCTATCAGTTATTTATTATATTATTTATTAAAATAAGAAAAAATGAAAAAAAATAAAATTATATTTATAAATTTTAAATTTATGGAATTTATTTTTAAATTATTTTAATGGTTTTCAATTTTTATATAATTTTTAAAGAGAAAAAAATACATAGTTATTCAGTTATTTGTTGGTTTTTTTTGACCAAATGAAAACATCATTTGTCGATATGATTCTCGACAAAGTTTACCAGTAAAAAAAATATAATTGGATTTGTAAATACATGAGTCCGATAAATCATTTGACAAATAATAAAAAATATTGATTTTGCATAATTATCTTTAAATATCACTAACAATGGCAATGGTAAATATTGATATTGATAATTTTAAACTAATTTATTGTATTTTTACTTTCAGCTGGTTCATGAGCTTTTAACAGACTAAAATATTTTATCTGACAAAAGAAAGTATACTAAAATGAAAATGAAAATTTTAAATGGACTCTACCTACCACAATTTCTAATCTTTTTTAATCGCTAGTTGAAAAAAAAAAAAATTCAACATTTTTAATGTTTAACGATAAGCCTGTCTCAAAAAAAAATCTACTTAATTTCAACAACTTATAACCAAGCTAAATGATAATGATTTTTTTTCTTAAATAATTTTAATCTATTTACGTTTGTCCTTTTGATGTAACAATAATTACAACAACGGATAATTTTATTATATGCTATTTAATTTACTTTGCAGTATACAAAATAAAATAATAATTATAAGATTAATTGAATAATAACTTTACTGATTTTTTAACTTTTATCTATAGTGACATATGAATAAATTATGTGTTTAAAATTAAATTATGAAAGTGATGTTTCATGTTATTTAACCCAATCGTGGTATTAATAAATTTTTTGGAACACACATTAATGGACATACTTCACATGATAACGTTGTTTTTATTTTTGACTCGATTAAACAATAAATATTAAAATAAATTATATTTCTTAAATTGACAGTAGTCGATGAAGATATACCCCAAGCTTCTTTGATTCTGTGAATATCATTGTTACCGTATAAAAATAATTTTTTAATGTGACAACCTTCGAATGCACCAGTTTCAATTAAACTAATATTATTATGCGTTAAATCTAGATGACTGGATTTAATACCATCAAAAGTATCTTTTCCAATAGTTGTAAGTTCATTGTGACTGAGATTGTAGAGATTCAAATTTTTATTATCATATAACATAAATGCCTCGTCGTCAATGTCCTCAATTTCATTGTTATTCAATAAAAGTACAATGAGATTTTTGAGATAATTAAATACATTCATTGCAATAAATGTTATTTTGTTGAATGACAAGTTTATATATTTTACATTAACAAGTAAATTAAATGCACCAGCTTGAATTGTCATCAGGTTTGTCTTGGTTATTGTTAATATTTCAATTTGAGGCATACAAATAAACGAATTTTCTGGTAATTCATCAATTTCACCATTTACATAACAAATATCCGTTATTGAATTTGATATATATTTGGAATAAACATTTCGACAAATACCAACAGTTTTATTACCAATAATTTCTAGGCTCCTTAGACTTTTAAGATTTATCAATACTTGACTGAGATATTGGACAGTTTCTATTACTTGAATTTTTAAATACTCGAGAGATTTTAGCTTATCAAATAAATTGCTTGTCAATGTTATTGCTCCAACATTCAGAATCAAATCTTCCAAGTTTATCAAACCCTCAAATGATTCAGGATAAATTGTAAATTCATGATTTTCAGTATAATATATTTCTAATACTTTGAAATAAGCATTTATGTTTGAATTGTTAAATGCATTTCTACCAATTGATGATATTCCAGATAATTCAAGTTTGCTACTTGGTAATGGAAATTCTGGAGAAAAATCATGTATTATCACGTCGACAGATGATAAGGAATTTAATTTTGTACAAATCTGTAATATACCTTGAATAATACAATCAGTTTGTATTTTGGATTCATCAACATTCCAAGCAATAAAATTTTTAATGAGTTCATCATTATTTTTTACGTATAGACTTTCAAGATTGATATTTTTAAATGTACCAGTTTCAATAGATGTTAATTTGTTATTTGATAAATCCAACCGTTTGCATTTGACACCATAAAATGTATATTTACTTATAAATTTCAACTCATTGTAACTCAAATCTAAAGTTAATAATGTTTGTTTCTCAAATGCTTTATCATCAATATTCTTAATTTTATTATTACTGAGTTGTAGAGAATTTAAATTTATTAAATTTCGAAAAACATTCCGATCAATATGTGTCAATTTATTTGACGACAATGTTAAACTTTTAAGTTTATCAAGTCCATTGAATGCTCCTGGTGAAATTGTTTCCAGTCGGCTATTTTTTATACCAAGATATTCGAGTTTATTTAAACATGAAAATATCATTTGTGGTAAATTCGTAAATGTTCCATATTTATATTCAAGGCGTGTTATTTCGATATTATTATCTAAATCTAATGTTCCATCACAAATGATAACTCTACTTTGATAAGTAAGTATTAAATTATTTATAAAATTAATTTTTGACAATAATTGAGGAAAAGAAATATCAGAGAAAATTTCAAATTCATTGACTCTAATTTTAAGAAATTTTAATGATTTAAGATGATTAAAAATATATCCGTAAATTTTAATTGGTTCAGTATTGAGTGTGAGAACTTCAAGTTTTTCCAATTCTTTAAAAGAGTCAGAAGATAAAGTGAAATTTTTTGCATTTGAAGTTATTATTAAATTTTTAATATTCATATTATTAAATGTATTATCTTCAATTGATGATATATCATCTGTTATTTCAAATGTTTGAGGTTGATAATTATCATTAACAAGACCACTTACAAGTTGAAGTTTTTTATCTTTTGTTTGACAAATTTGAAAATAACGATGTTCACTAAAATAACAAATGCCAGATTTTTTAAATATAACTAATTTATTTGGACGCGTTGTTATTTGTGTATTTTTATTATTCAAGCCCATTGTGACATCAGATATTCTGTAATCTATGTACACTAACGAAGTTTTACTATTAATACCCCATTTGGAAATATTAATATCAAAAAATTGATTTTTGAAAAAATATATTTCATTGATATTCGAATAATTAAATGCCCCATCAACGACCGCGACAATTTCGCTTTGGCTAAGATCAATAAGATTGTATTGAACATTTTGAAATATACCTTCTTCAATAATTTCCAATGAATTGTAACTTAAATTTAATAATGATAATTTTTTATTTTCAATTACCAATGCTTTATTATCAATTTTATTTATTGAATTATTACTCAAATCAATAATATCCAAACTTTTAATATTAAATACATTTACAGGTATGTGAGTCAGTTTAACATTTGATATCAATGAAATGGTTTTTAAATTTTCTAAACCATCAAATGCACCAGGCATAATAAAAGTTAAATCACTCTCAGTGATGATAAGTTGTTGAAGATTTTTTAAACATATAAATGATTCACGAATTAATTTTTTAATATAACCACCAGTATATTGAAGTTGTATTATTTTGAGATAATTATTTCCTTTTTTTAT
>MKYW01000247.1:44905-66149 GCA_015776835.1 Aphidius ervi | reverse complement strand
TTTAACAAATAAAATACATGTAATTTATTTTGAAAAATTAAACAAGTATAAATTTATTGATTCATCATTAATAATTGTATTCTATACAAAATATATATCAGAAGGAAAAGCAGTAGCTAAGGAAAAAATGAAGCTAAAGTATTGATATTGCTTACCATTTATATTTATATTTATATATTTTCTTTGGCTGCATTAATTCTTTAGCTTCATCTTTTTCTTAGCTACTGCTTTTCTTTGGTATTTTAACAAATGAAATTGATGCAATTTATTTGAATAATTTAAAATACCAAGTCGCCAAAGAAATTAAATGACAAGCGTTATCAATTCCAATTATTATTATTATTTTGAATGACAGCAACACGCCGAAGATGTTTACACATATTCCGCGAGTCTAGATGGCTCACAAATTTTTTTAATGTCTTCTATTGAAAAAATCATCATTATTAATTGGTAAATGACATTTTGTAGACTTATTTGTATTGCTTGAATGAATGTTAATAATATATTTTTTTTAGATACAATGAAGTAAAAATAACAGTAATCTATATTATAATTTATATATTTTTTTAAATGTAATACCATTATATATGTCTGTTTATTTTTTTTTATTAATATCCTTAATATAGTTTTTTTTTTTTACAAAAAATTTTTAAAATAAATTATATATTTATCCTTTATNTTTTTTTTTACAAAAAATTTTTAAAATAAATTATATATTTATCCTTTATATAGTTTTTTTTTTTATTAGTAAAAAAAAAAAGGGATCAGACAATTGTCTATACACCCACAATATACAATTGTCTATACATCCTTTATATAGTTCAAATTTAGCACCTATGGCTCTATCTGTATTCGACCACGTGAATTCCATCCGAAAAGAGGATTTCTACTTTCAGTGAAGGAAATGTACTTATCTACTGACACCGGAGTTACCGGCTTCAATAATAATGATTTTTAAAAATGATAATTTTTCAGTATTTATAAAATTCTTTTTTGTAAAAAAATTGTTTCATAGAAAAACCAATGAATATAATTTAATTTACAAGTTATTTATATAGTGCATGATTAAATAATTGTAAAAAATATTATTTATAATAATATATATTATTAATAGTTATTTTTTTTATTTTTTTTGCATACAGATTAGAATGAAACTTGTTTTTAACAATTTTGATTTTAATGTGTTTATCATATTAATATTGTATAAATTCAAAATTTCCTAATAACATTTATTGAAATATTTTTATTTTAATAATATTACCAATTTCAGTTTTTATTTTTTTCGCCATAAAAGAGATTCTTAAATTTCAGCTCTTATACAAAAACATTATTTAGAAATTCTTATTTTATACTATCGGCTATTTGTAAGATTCAGAGTGGACTCATTGGCCGGGAGCGGGAGTGTCGAAGTAGGAAATACGAATCTAGTGCAGCCAGGGTAGGAATCTGGATTATCCGCTCGTGGTGGATGTCTACCAAGTCAACACTGACATTCAGGTGAAAATAGATATCACTACCGAGGCTACTCATAAACCAGTGGTATTAGTTAGTGTCATAGTCGATAATTACCCCTTAGACCAGACCTTAATTGTATATGAAATAAAAAGATTTTCTTTAAATATTCATATATAATGACATATATATATATAGATTTTTTTTGTAGTCATATATGTATAATTATGTATAAATCAAATTTTCTAATTTCCATAATTGTACATAATTATATACAACTTTATATAAGTTTTTATATTCTATCTAACACTCTTTCGTTGTGGCTATAGATCATTAAAACAGTTTTCTAATTTTCGGGAAATGTAAGATTTATTTTATACATTTTAATACAGAAAACAATGTTATAGAATCTGTTTTTATACAATATCAAACATGACACATGTTAGTCCAAACATGTCAAGTGAACAATTTTTTTTTTTTCTATGAAATTAAGTTTTGAATTATACTTTTTGATACAATAATTATACTTTCTGTCAACATCATTGGATAACTCTGAAAGGTACCTAAGTTTATATTTATCTCAAGTCTTTGCCAAGATGAAGTTATACGAATAGTTATAAAAGTAGATTATGTTTCAACTTAAGTAATTTTTATACTTGAAATTTTTTTTTGAAATTTTTTTTTTTCAACGTTCAATTGACTCATTTTTGGAAATTAGTACATTATTTGAATATTTAAAGGTTCTCAAACCTAAAATTATGCTGCTGAATGTTGATCTTCTTTTTTCAACCCGTTCACGTGCAAATCCTTCAAAATCACAATACCATAAAATTTTACATAATAATCTTATACATTTGCACGAAGAGGAACAATAATTGATATTTATTTACTTTTTATTGCTCTCACAGCTCCCTTGAATTTTATTATTTTTGTCCTGAAAGCGTTGATCTAGCAATGGCTTCAGGTTCAATGACTTCATTAAGAAGTCTTCGAACAAGTACAGTTTCTTTTCTCTTGCTATTAGGAATAGCATTATCGTAGATACTCGTGACTAGAGTGGGTATAATCAGAGTGGTGCCAATAGCCGTCTAGTTTTTGATTGGTGGAGTGGGAAGAAGAGAGAGTTTTGAACAGTTTAAAAGCAAAAAAATTAATTTCATAAACAAATCAAGTAAATATATATTTTGAATAAATAATAATTTATATTTTTAATTATTAAATTATTATTAATTATAATTTCAATATAAATATGATAGAAATATAGATATTTGAAGAGGCAAAAGACTACAGATAAAGTGGCAAATAATATTTTTATTTTCATTAAAAGATTTTAATGTTGTCAATTCCAACCATTTTACATAATTCAAAAAAATTTTGCGTTGGTATTTAATACTCAAAATTTATATATGTACAATTAAAAGTTGTGCAATAATATACAATTGTTATTTTCCAGCAAATTTAATTGAAGCTAGAGGTTTTTTTTCCTGTGCCTTTTTTTTTACTCTTTAAATATGCCATACTTTTATCCAACAATAGTGCAAGTTCTCGAGGTGGTTCCCGGTATATTCTATTTTTCTGAAACAAAATAGTATTTTCAAATTTAACAAAACACAAAACATTTACATGACATAAATTTTATTTATTATAATAAAATCAACTTATGTTAGAATACAAAATTAGAATTTAACATATTGAGCAACATATATTTGAGAAACGTTTTATAGATAATAAAATAAAATCTTTAGTTATAAAAGTTTAGATACTTATTTAACTCTGGCATGCATAGCCATAGTTTTGCTATTGTAATAATTTTTCTGTAAAGTTATTTTTTTAGAATTAATTTTAAGTCGAAATATTGCAAAACGATTAAATATTTTTTTTTGCAAATCATGACATGTAGGAAAATCACATGGTAAACATTTGAACTGATTGACAAGTAAATTTTTTAAATTTTTTTGAATGTGAAACAAATTTTTACAAGTATAATATCTAAATAATTTTTCCATTTGTACGAATAACACTAGTGTTTTTTGTTTTATAAAAAATAAGGTATTGCTACTGTAACAACGAACTTTTGTTAAATAATTATAGCTAGTTGGGGTGTAACTCTTACTACCAACACTAGAAATACATGAAATACACGTTTTTTGGTTCTTAATAATACTCGATATTATATACCCTGCAACATGATTTAAAACACTATAATCAATATTTGTAAAATGTATTTCATTTTCTATAATTGATAAATCAACGACATTCAAGTTAACAAAATTTTCAACGACATTTTCTATACATTGTTTAGTCTTTGGTTTGTTTACAATATCTAAAAAACCTGGTAAGAATTCACGATCGTCTCTTTTATAATTACTTGTATTCACTTTTCCTACATATTGAGCAATACATAGTAATTTTAAATCATTTTTTATCTGAAGAGCATTAAGTGTACAATGTTTTCTACGTAAATTTGAAAATACATTTTCTACGCAATCCGAAGTGAACCTGCCACCCGAAACAAACATATGTTTTCTAGTCTCTAATAAATATTCAGTCAATTCAATTAATGACGTAGTAGTTATAATCATGCCTTTCTGAGATGGCTTAAAATCAGTGCTGTTGCCAAAGCTCAGAGTAGACATTAGTTCAATAAAGTCTTTTAAAAAATTAATACTTTCATTATATTTTTCTGGGTTACGTTTGCTAAGTGCTGATACAAGATTTCTACTACTAATAATTTTAAACCATTTAGCTAAAATATTAACAATCCAGGCAGTGGGTAAATAGTCTGTATTAGAGTTTTCTTTAGACAAAAATTCTAATGCAGTACTAGTATTTTCATTTATAACATGTGCTGTGTTTGTTACTTTTATTTTAGAAAAATGGTTAGATCTATCAAGATGTTGTTGTTTTAATTTAGGTGCTAGTATTAAAGGTAATTCTGATTGAGTATTTAATAAGTCTTGAAAATGATCTGAGGAAGCTTTATTTGTTGGTAAATTGAAAGATTTAACAAACTTATCGGGTATAATGATATTTTTATGATTGAGAAATGCCTCCTTAAAATTTTGAAAGGCATGGCTTCCGTCATGAAAAAAATATAAATAGCGATCTTTATCATTTGGATGTGGACATTTATTAACAGTTTGACTATAAAGATCGGCAGTAATTCCAAACGTAGCCCACATAGCTTGATTAGGACTACCCATATCAGAAGTAACTCCATGAACAAGCAATCCAATTTTTTCAGTTTTTTTTATAATATCACAAGCAATATCATTATAAACTCGACCATAAGTCTCTTTTGACGTAAAATAATAAGCAACGACTTGTTTAAAACGGTGGGATATACCAGCAAGCATGAAAACTAATGCGTGTGTTGCATATTGATTTGTGTCATGCCCTGGCAATGTAACTTTTCCAATGTATGTGTTTGTTGATACGTCAAAAAATTCTCCACTAACTATACTAACTTCATCTAAAACTAGTATAGTATCGCGATATATATCTTTTTTAAATTCACGAACTTTAATCTCTAAAAACTGAAATACCTCTTCTATAATACCTCTAGTAAATTTAAAATTTTCAAGTCTTCTACAAAGTGTCCTCAAAGATGGAAGAGGATAATTTTGTCGTAATAGTTCTTTATAACCAGACAAACCACATGCAAACTTTAATTGTAACGCTTTAACTACAGTATTATTACTCTAATGATGTGACCTAGCATGATTTTTTGTGAGAAGTTGCACTTAATCGTTATTAAAAACTTTTGTTATTGCATCGGTGCTTACTTGAGTTTCTAGTTGTTTATTTTTTTTAACTTCTTTTTTTAATTTAATTTTCAAATTATTTGTTTCTCTTTCTAATTTTTTGGTATATTTTAACAAATCAGAATAACATTTGTCATTTTTATCAGATGATGTGGCTACTTCAAGTTGATCGTTTATGGTACTGGTACTGCAACTTTGACCCTCATCTGATATGGATGTAACAATGTTATTATCTAGTGTACTGTTATCAAGAATATCTTCAGTTGATGTTTCTATGCTTTCATCATCACTATGAGTACTCTCACTGTATTTTTTAATAACAATATCATCAGGTGAACTTCCATGAATCGTTATTATTTGTTGTTCCAACTCTGGTGGTGATGATGATGATGACGATGATGGTACTGGACTTTCATCTAAATCAATATCAAAGAATTTATTAAACACCAACTAAATAAATTATTTTAAAAAAATATAATTTTTAACAACTCTTGTTTAACAACTCTTGTTTTCTTTAAGTCACATGTAACTTGAGTAACTAAATCACCAAAAATTGTTGGGACAGCAGTTTGTTTCAGTTTCTTTTTCCCATCAACACGTACTCTTTCCCACATGTCTGAAGTGAAGTGGTACTAAATAATTATTAAATTTAATATTAATAGTTATATTATGTTGACAATAATTACTTTTATTTGATTATAACAAACAATTTATCTTTACGTTCAATAAATGCTTATAATGAGGTTATGTTGACAAGACAGTAATTAAGGTGGTTATATCTTACGATAGTTTGTAAATTTGATTTTGTAATTTTGAAATAACAACATAATTTTTTTATTCATATTTTCATTTCACATATTTTGTTTATTAAAAAAGGAAAAAATGAGTTACTTTTGTATATAAAAATTAAGAATTTTTGTATTGATGTTATTCCACTTTTCCTGTTTAATTAATCGCAATATGTAGAAATACTCTTCTGGGGAATATCTTAAGTTTCAATTTTTAAAAGAATAAAATTATAAAAAATTATTTAAAAGAAACAAATACGCGCCGAACTATCCCGTATGCACAGCTGCTAATACGCATGCGCGTTTTTACATGTATGTGTAACAAGTGGATTAGGGGTGAAGAAGCGATAGGCAAGGGAATATTTTAAGAAATTATTTATTTTTTAGTAAAATCTTGTATCTGGATTATTTGGAATATTATATCTTTTAAACTATTCATCGGAAAAATTCAAGAATAAGCTTATTGGATAGGGAAATATCGATATTAATAGAGAAAGTAATTTTAGTTTTGATTTATAATTAATATTAAGGGAGTTATTATTGAGCAATTAAAAATTCGTGACGTCATACCCATGCAACCTATTTATATTACTACTCGGTAAGTCATCTCGTGCTGGGAAAAAATGAGATGAGACTCTACCGAGTCCCTTGATATCGGGCGATATTATCGGGTAAAAGATATCGATAGATCGATACTATTGGGAAAAAAATATTATCATAAAAATAATGAAAATATCGATAGTTTTTGAATAAATTTTATTTATTACTTCTTTTTTTAACTATTTCATGATGTACAGTTTTTTTAAAAACATTAAACAACCCCAAAGGAACCTGTTAACAAAAAAAAAAATAATTAAAAATGTAGAGTAGAATGAAAGAATAATTTAAAGCACCAATTCACTCAAAAGCTCACATTGTAATTATCAAAGTTTTTTTGCTTGACGATACAGTAGATGTGTCGTCAAGAAAATATTATTTTTACGAAACTACATGTTGCAACATATATGAATTATATGTTTTTTTTTGACTAGTTCCAATCATCATCAGGCGGAGTAGAAAGAAAAAGTATCATCTAAATATTCACCGGGCAGTTGTCCTCTGTCATCACCTTCAGTTGCTCCACAGTGTGAAAACAAACGTTCTGAAGGTACAGAGCTTCCAAACAAGTGAATGTACATTACTGCAATGTTAAATAGTTTCGGAAATTTGCTTTTCAATGTTTTCCATATCTCCATGAGATTTGTTTTAATCTCAAAACATTCTAACTCTAAATAATTCAAACACATACAAAAACACATACAAAAAAGATTGTTTATTATCTCACTTTTGTGGTGATCTTGATGATGGGGTGATGACCTGTTTATAACTTTCATCAGAAACATTGACAGCACTACTAACAACACTTGACAATGACCTTAAAAAAATGGGTATGCATATTTCGTTTAGGAATACAAATTTAACAACAATAAAATGTGAATGATGTAGCGTTTAAATTTTTACTTGTCGTCAGGTAACATCATTTTTGTTCAAAATTGCATTATAATTGATCTTAATCTTTGACGAACATGTTGATCACTATTGCAAATAATATGATTTGAATTATCACCAAGTTAAATAATTGTATCATCATCCTGAATTAAATGAAAAAAATAATTAATAATAATTAAATTGTTATGTAATATATATTATGATTCTTACGAAAATAATAATTGTTGATGTTGGAGTGTGTTGTACTTTTGCACCAGGTATTCTTTCTTAACTTAATTTAATAGCAAGCTCTTGTGGATCACTGCTATCTTCAAAGTGTCCTTTACCACGTCCACCAGCAAGTACTTGTGTTTTTAAAACAATATCTTTTTGTTTTTAAATCACCAGCAAATTAAGCAGCTTCATCTCATGTTTTAGCAACACCAAATTTTAGAGTTTGAATACCAGCTTCATTGAGAAGACTAATGTGTTCATGTACATTAAGATTCTTAACTGGTTGTTGTTTTTTTATTCAATTGTACATCCAAGAATCTGAAATAAAATATATTAACAATCAATTATGATTGTTATTTATAAATGCAACTTTATCTGTGTCAAAAAATGAATAATGTTAACAAATGCTTGTGACAATTTGCCAATCATTCAAATTATGTCACAGTAAAAAAAATTCTTGTATGAAAATAGAATGTTACTTCAATATTATGAACGTTTTAATTATTAGATGAATTTTTTTTCAATATATTGGTACATCAAGTGTTGGTAATGTATTACCTTTAACTTGTAATTATTCAAATAATCATTAAAAATGAATAATAAAATTTATCTGGATATTAATGCATCATTATTAGTAGATCTTTGACGTAAATTATCAACAATTCGTTTATGCATTGATTCATTTGGATTATCGTGTTAATAAATCATTCATATAGATCTACCAATTGATAATATTATTTATAAATTTAATACTATTATTTATTTATATTCTAAAAACGTTTAAGGCACTGCATTATAATTGATCTTAATCTTTGACGAACATGTTGATCACTATTGCAAATAATATGATTTGAATTATCACCAAGTTAAATAATTGTATCATCATCCTGAATTAAATGAAAAAAATAATTAATAATAATTAAATTGTTATGTAATATATATTATGATTCTTACGAAAATAATAATTGTTGATGTTGGAGTGTGTTGTACTTTTGCACCAGGTATTCTTTCTTAACTTAATTTAATAACAAGCTCTTGTGGATCAATATGACCAAATTCATGTTTTTTTCCATTAGCAGGATCATTATTATCTAATATCATTGAATCAAGTGCTTTTCTTTTCAATCAAAGTCTACCATCTAGACATTTAGTTGTATCAACATTGTCTTTAACTTCAAGTTCATCATTTACAGATACAAGACTTAAACCAGGCCTAATTTTACTTGGAATAATATTACCAGCTAGCTCTGGTTCAATAAAAACACGTCCTTTTTTTCTTTTTAATGGTAATTTTAAAACTTTACCACGTTTAAATGTTATCAATGGTTTCTCCTGAAAATATAATTTAAACAAATACATTAATAATTGTACATATGAAATATATTATATTGTTCAAAAATTAATTACCCCAACAAGATCAATAACAAGATCAACTCTATGTGGTGTTGTTTAAGGTGGCTGTGTATAACATTCTGGTACAACAAGATTATTTGGTTTGAAATCTCTTATTCATTGATTAGATTGTGTAAAATTTAATAATGTATCAATTGGAAAATGTACAGCTTTCATAGCAAGTGGTTAAAATGGTGCAAGTGCTTCTAAATATGGAAAATTTGGTTCTGTAATTATAATTGTATGTTGTGGATTATTACCCCATAATTGTACAAAATATACAGCATCACCATAACGTAAACTTGAATGACGACAAAAAACAACACATGGTTGACGATAATCATTACTAAAACCATCAACCCATTGCCCAAGCTGATGTAAAATGCTTTAATCTTGAATTTTTAACTAAAAATGCATGTGGAAACGGTTCTTCAGGTAAATCAACTTTATTTTGTTTATTTGTTGATAGCCATTCAGCAAAATCATTTGAATATGCAAGTGATGATTCAGCAACTGGTGATAAAAAAAATAATGGTACACCAGTAAAACCAGATTTATCAAGATGAGTTGATAAACCCTCAAATAAATCATGAACAACACCAGATGCAAGGTATCAAAACACATCCACCACTTCTCAATGTCATTGCTATATTGAAAATAAAAATCAAATATTAATTTTAATATATTAATTTAAATGCTTATAAACTTACCGACATTCATGCACAATTCATTTCAATTTGTTTGTTCCGTTGGTCTTATAGATGTGTTGTAAGTGTTGATGAACCACACTGACAAATGCAACTTTTTCATGATCATAAGATATTAGCCAATTACTACTTTCTGAAGCATTAGTAGTAGCACCACCACCACCACCATCTAAGAAATTAGCTGGTTCACCACCATGAAGCTCAATGATATCCATTGTTGCCATAGCAAGTCTAGCTTCATTAACCATACATCCAATATTACCATCAAGAGCAATGTAATTTAAATCATATTTTGCTGCTTCAACTCATTTTGGATCTTCTTGTGTTCAATCACGTAAATCAAAAAAATCTTTTTGACTAAATTAAGCATTATCATCAAATCTATATTTACAATCAAGAGCAAAATAATTTCTTTGAATATCTTCAGCCAATGGATTAACTTCAAAAAATGCATTTTCTTTCAAAAACATTGCATATAAATTTAAAATAATTTCTGCAATATAATCTTTAACATTTCCAAGACCAAGTTCTACAGCAATTTTTTCAGCTTGTTCTTTTGTTATACCTTTTGCTAATGTCAATTGGCTCATACATAATTGCATCAGAATTTGTAGCAGCTACGTTTTCAATATTAACACAACCTTGACTTGATGCGATTATAACTGTACTCTATAATTTTATTAAATATATGTATAATAATTATATATATGTATATATAAAATATAATCATTAATTAATATTTAAGTATTATACTTACACCAAATGCACGTTCCATCATGACAGCAAAATAATATTCTTTTTTTGGAAACATTTTTTGTGCTACCATAACAGCATTGCATATTCTACCACTTTCACCAGCTTGTTTTGTAATCAATAATTTACCCAGCAAGTGCTTTAGCCTCTTCTGGTATTTAAAATTAAATTAAATTAAATTAAATATTTCTTTATTGTATAAACAACAATATTAGCAACAGCAATTTCACACATTTCAACACCACTAACACTGCTATCTTCAAAGTGTCCTTTACCACGTCCACCAGCAAGTACTTGTGTTTTTAAAACAATATCTTTTTGTTTTTAAATCACCAGCAAATTAAGCAGCTTCATCTCATGTTTTAGCAACACCAAATTTTAGAGTTTGAATACCAGCTTCATTGAGAAGACTAATGTGTTCATGTACATTAAGATTCTTAACTGGTTGTTGTTTTTTTATTCAATTGTACATCCAAGAATCTGAAATAAAATATATTAACAATCAATTATGATTGTTATTTATAAATGCAACTTTATCTGTGTCAAAAAATGAATAATGTTAACAAATGCTTGTGACAATTTGCCAATCATTCAAATTATGTCACAGTAAAAAAAATTCTTGTATGAAAATAGAATGTTACTTCAATATTATGAACGTTTTACTACTAGCTAAAATAAAAAAAAATTATTTAAAAAAAAAGCTGGTAAAAACAAGCTTGATAATATAAAACGTCATTTAGTATTTATGACCTTCATGTGAAAATAAAAAAAATAGAGGAAGTCCTGTTATTTATCTTTAAAAATATTTCCATTTTTCATAATAACGTTACATAATTTATCTATGACGAAATTAAAAAAAAAACAATTAAAATAATGTAATTGTTTAAATTGGGTCTACAATGGATTAAAGTTGTTATAATATATATATATTTTGTATATCACTTGTAACGTGACATTTTTGCATGTTACCTTCTCGGACCAATTATCAAGTATTTTATTTAGTTTATTTATTAATTTATCTCGAAACACAAAACTAACCAAACTCAATTTCCAAAAACGTCAATTATTATTATTTATTATTAAAATCATGAGTTCTCAATTCGCCCTGAAACTCGAAAGGGGCTTAGTTTAAAATCATGAGTTCTCAATTCGCCCTGAAACTCGAAAGAGGCTTAATCTAAAATCATGAGGTTTTCAATTCACCCTAAAACTCGAAAAAGGCATAACACATTCATACCAGAAACACGAAAATAGAAAGAACACATAAACCCAACAACCGAAACAATAACCAAAATAACCAAATAGCGTATCAATAATTAGCCTAGAGGGACGCTAGAATCGCTCAGTGTGCTGGTTGTGGTAGAAGGGCCGGATAAAGTCACAAGGAAAAATATTTAATACACAAATTAAATAATTAACAAAACACATTATTATTTTTATACTCAAAACCAAAACGTAAGATTTATTATCTAAAACTTAAACGTAAATCCAAAAGTACATAACGTAATCTCAATAATCCAAAACGTAATACAAAACTTACTCGCGACCTTGAATTTAATTAATTAAATAAACAAAAGGGGAACGCGAATCTAACAAATTAACTAAATTAAATCATCAAACGAAAATGTATGCTTGACGTTGTCCAGTTGATTTACACAGACAACGCCCCAAAACTAACCTACCAAATCCATGTGTCTGCCGGATCTCCAGCTAGACACATGAGTACCCTAATATACGTAAAACAAGAGCTGATCACGAAACGTGTGCATCTTACCACGTCCCATAGCCAAGAGAGCGAGTTCAGCCCAAGTCATTTCGGAGCAGCTCGGATCTACCAAGCTGTCCCCACCCAAAGCTATCCCTCCTCTCTCTATCTTGGTGAAAAAGGGAGAAAATATAATGAACAATAATAATAATAATATACAAGAAGGAATAATAAATATAAAAACGAAGTCGTTGGTTGGAGGATTTCCGTTGGATCGGTCTTGATCAGCCTATAAGGCAGCGAGAATCGCTACACACTAAATCCTTGGCTTCGATTCGACTGATGAAAAAATTTATTTTATAACATGGAGTTCGCTCATTTATCATCGACAATATCAGCAATTTTAATAATATTTATCATAAATGTGCAAGTAGTTAATAAATTCATTTGTTTTTTAAATAATTTAAATGATATTTATTAAATATAAAACATACCTTGGTGCCATTGATTCGCACTAAATTTTCAGCAATTGATATTGTCCTCGACAACATGGTAGCCATCTTTCTGCACCAGGTGGCAACAGACTGTGAATTGTCAATTTGTTCTACTCGTGCTTGGGTGCCACTTCACTCTTTGCCCCACTTCTACGTATTAATATTGTTAATCATCATAATAACATTTGGTTCTTCGTTAATAATCATTTTTTAAGCTTCTGGTAATATAATTATTGAATAATTATAATTAGGTTTTTGTAACGTAGATATAATCACTTATTTTAAAATAATCTAATGATTTCAATAAATAACACACGTTATTTATATTATTAATATAAATTGATATTAAATTAACAAGCTCAACAAGTAATGGATTTAAACACATTTCATTTAGGAATCAATCAGCATCTCTTGATGTTAAATAAACAAGATATTCAGCAGTACCTTTTGCACTACCTTTTATTATCAATATTCTTTTATTTATTATACGAAATGTATTAATATTAACACACTCAAATGATGATTCTTTAATTAATAAAAATGTATTTCATGTTGTTTAATATCAGGATAAATATTATCAATTTTTAACTTAGCATCTGATAAACCTTCATTTTTTACTATTTTTTCGTAATTTTTATTAAATTTATCATTTGTTTCATTAATTATTTCTTGAAATTTATATGGAAATTTTACAATATATTGTATACGTTTATCAAAACAATTTGGTAGTGTAAAATAATAATTAAATTTATTTAAATCAATAGAATGACGTATTAATAATGATTCTTATATCGCTAATCTTGTTGAATTATTTTCAAATTCTTCACATTGTATAATCATTTGATTTCGTCCAGCATTTTGTAAAAATCTTTAGCTTAATCAAATACCATATGATCTTTATGTATTGTTTCATTGTGATCCAGTAAAATGAGCTCTGAAGAGACATTTTTCAAAACTTTTTGTTCTCATCATGGAAAAGGTGTTTTTCTATGTTTTCAGGGTCGCTGAATCACGTGGTGGGGTCGATAAAATTGTAAAGGGTTGAGGGGGTGAGTTATTAAAAAAAAATTAAATAACTTTTTAAATATTAGTTTTAGGGAAAAAATTTATTTGAAAAAAAAATTGGTAATAAAAAAATAAGGGGAGTAATTGTAGGAAATTATTTGTCCATTTGTAAGGGTTAATTAGTAAATTAGGTTTGAAATTTAGGGGTTGACGGGACAGCTGACGCGTTGAATTGATTATTTTTAAAAATCTATAACTTCATTAAAAATTGATATTTATGAATAATTTTTTTTTCTAAATTTTTAAAATATAATAAATTTTAAATTTAGTTTTTTTTTTTTTTTTTAATTTATATATTATAGTTTTTATTAACAAATAAATTGTTTATTTATTAAATTTTGTTTTTTTTAATCGAATTTTTTAATTTTTTTTTTAACATTATATTCTTTAATGTTTATAATTAACTTATCTAATTTTTTTTTTTTTTAATAAACAATACTTTTGTTTAAATTTGATTTTTATAAATATCCAGTTTTCGTATGATTATTAAGTTGCGCATCACTGCTATAATAACATGAGACAGAGCTATACAATAACGCTATAGCTCTGTCTCATGTTATTTACCATTGGCAATTGACCCGACTGCGCCCGGATATACGCTAAACAACACGATTGTTACTCACACACATAAGACGCTGTGCGTATCATACAAAATTTATATGTGTTGGTGATACAAATTCTCGAGTTTCATTTTAAGGTGTTACCCTCGCATATCTAGAGACCTCTTGCGGATGGCATTTAGAAACATAATATTTCTATGAGTGCGAACGAGATAAAAAAGAAGGAGAAAATCTTGTTTCTCGCCTCTACTTAAGTATTTAGACAAAGACAAAAATTTATTTTGATTTATTGTAAAATAAAAAAGTCTCGAAGCCCTATTAATTTTTATATCAAAAGTTTCCTTATTGTTTCCTCTATCTATCTTTAGTTTCTAATAAAGCCATCTGCGTTTTTCATAAAATGGCTAACCAGGTTTCTAAAAACTAAACCGGACTCTCCATAAGAACCTATGTATAACCTCCAAAAAAGTAGCCTACTTTAGTAATTAATTACTAAGTAATTAGCTACAAAAAAATTATCAAAAAATTTGAGGGTATGTATTATTATTTCATTAATCTACTTAAAAAATTCCAAGGCTCTATCTGCGTTTTTGATTGGTGATGGTAATCCCTTAAACAAATTTTCTTATTTCTCGCGTCAACGGCCCAGAATAGCAACAAAAGAAATTGTTAATAACATAAATTAGTTAACAAATGGCCCCTAGACTCAATAATGAATAGATTTTCAAAATTTTTTTTATCGTTGTATTTGTAATTGAGTTAGGTATCATGTACTAAAAAATAAAAAATTGTTTCATTCATCCGCGGCTCGTAATTTCAAAAGGAAAAAACGGGGTGGTTTAATCGAGAAAAACATAGAGTACAAAATTAAAGCTACTCAATCATAGAAAATTTTTCCGTTTTTATTTTTTTTTTCCGTTGATTATTTAAAAAGTTATTCGCGATTACTTCGGCAAAAATATTTTTTTTTCTATTCTTTTCGCGACGCGTGATTATTTTTGGGGGAAAAGGGGTGGTTATTTCGCGAAAATGCCCAAATACGAATACTATAATATATAAATTAAAAAAAAAAAAAAAAACTAAATTTAAAATTTATTATATTTTAAAAATTTAAAAAAAAACTATTCATAAATATCAATTATTAATGAAGTTATAGATTTTTAAAAATAATCAGTTCAACGCGTCAGCTGTCCCGTCAACCCCTAAATTTCAAACCCAATTTACTAATTAACCCTTACAAATGGACAAAAAATTTCCTACAATTACTCCCCTTATTTTTTTATTACCAATTTTTTTTTCAAATAAATTTTTTCTCTAAAACTAATATTTAAAAAGTTATTTAATTTTTTTTGAATAACTTACCCCCTCAACCTTTTACAATTTTTTCAACCCCACCACGTGATTCAGCGACCCCGAAAACATAGAAAAACATCCTTTCCATAATGAGAACAGAAAGTTTTGAAAAATGTCTCTTCAGAGCTCATTTTACTGGATCATTGTATTTTTGATTCATTTAACCATAATGATAATTGTGTATTATTTTTAATATTAAATAATGCTAAATTATGCATTTTTATATATTTTTCACAATCATCTTTATATTACACATAATGCTAAACGTATACGTATCAACCATTTACGACATAATGATTTATTTGTATAAAAGAATGTTTTATCTGGTTTTGCTAATGATGATTATGCAATTGCACAACCTTCAGCGCTTTGTATTGCTCTTTCAAGATGTTCTGAAAATTCAACAAATAATCTAACTTTAGTATGTTGATTAAGTGATTATTTAATATTATTATTTTTTTTAATATTATATCACCAATTTTCCGTGTTATTTCACGTGCTAATTTTTTTAATGATCTTTTAATTGTTGTAAATGTTTCTTGTGGTGTACGTAACGTATTTAATACACAATGTTGTGCTGCTTGTATACCAAACCAAAAAAACTTAAGTGATCTATTAACAATACTAAATTTATACATTTTTGATATTGTAACGCTTTTTGTTATTGTTGGCCAACATAACGTAAATAATTCTGACAATTTATATACATTAAAATCTTATTATTGTTATAAAAATGTCATGTTTGAAAATATTTCACTGATGTTTATGTTGATGATTTTGTTGTTGAAAATATTGTTATTCTTCAGGTTTAACAATACCACTTAAACAGAAAAACGTAATTGCTAAAAATCAATAACAGTACTAATTAATTAGCATTATTATTTAATCTTTATTATATGTTTAAATTTTTTTTTCCACTTACATGCTGTACAATATCTTTTAGCCGTTGTTGTTATAATTATGAATAACAATTAATAACATCATTTGAGAATTGGTTATCATTTCAACCTGAATGTTAAATGTTATTATAATATCACCTTTTGCAGAAGACATTTGGATCATTTTTGTTGTTTTTTAACACTGTTATTTAATTTAAGTACCAATGATTGATTATTATCATAATTTTAAATGGTCAAAATGTTCTCGTGAAAATCATCGTCGTCTGTATCATTTTCATATCTCACATTAATTACAACAATACCTTGAGGATAATTTGATGTATTTTATGACGATTAAGAACCAATTACAATATGTCATTTAAAAGATAATTATTAATTTTTAATAATGTATTTTGTAAAATGATAATAAATGAAAACAAGAATCGTTCACTATTTTGTGGTTATGTTGATTATTTTGGTCGAGTTGTAACAATGTATATGTTTGCCGCCAAGTGATGACAAAAGCGCGCGGTATAGTGGGCGTTACAATCACACATTATTACATGTGTATACATACATACATACATATACATGTCTTATATTGTATAACTGTGTACAAAAACAAACAAATATTTTTAAATTCACAAGCGAGGGAGATGAGAGAAAGAGGGATGATGAGTGTAAAAAAATGAGAAAGACATAAAAAAAATAAAATAAAACAAAACCATAGTGGACCACGTATTGTCATTATATTACAACTGCATGATAAATTTCAACAGTTCTTGACCAGTTTAAATCATATTTATTTAATCAAGTGCAAATAAAATATAAAGTACGTTAATTAAAGCATTAAAACCATAAAAAAATGACTACACCACAACCGCCTAAAAAATACGTAATTGTGGAATGGATAGCTCGTGGAGAAAATAATATAGAAAGAGCTAAATCTATTGAAGACTGGATTCGTTTATCTCAACAGCGAGAAGTAGAGCAATTAATTATAAATAAACAACGTGAGATGGCAAAATCAGGTGGGAATCAGTAATTTAATAAAAAATCAATGAAATAAATAAAATAAAAAAAGAATTCAATAAAATAAATAACAAAGTTAAAATATTTATTGAAACACATAAAAAAAAATTTTTATATTTGCTTGTTTTTCAGCCGGTCGAAAAGGTCTCAAAGTTTTGTTAACTGATTCAGATGAAGATGATGGTGGCCGTGATATTATTCATCAAAAGAAAAAAAAAATTTAATCACTCACGTTTTAATCAACATCCAAGTTCATCAACTTCAGTATCTTCTTCACAACCATTGAGCTGTGATGATCTGAGTGGACCAAGACCAGGTAATTGACGATTATTGTCCAAATTAATTGACTTGAACAAATTTAATTCAATTTAATACACTGACTTTGACTTGAAAAAATTAATTTTTTGCCTCAATTAAATATTTAATTGATTTACCAAGTACTCAATTAGGACAAAAAAATTTTTTTTTTCCATTTAAAATATTTATTATGAATTTAAAAAAATAGTTTTTCACAGATAAATCTAAACAAAGATTTTTTTAAAGAATTATAAACTTTTTTTCATTATATCATATAATGGTATAATATATATTTATTATTTTTTTAGGTACCAGAGTAATTTCGGAAAAAGATATTGATACTGATATTGTTGATAATAATTATGATAATGTTGATCAGGGTGATGATTTACATGATGATAGTACTATTCAAAGACCAAAAGAAACAAATGATATGCTGAGTTTAAATACCTCAACTTCTACGTTACAACGTACAAGCTCTGGTGAATTGATCATACCAGCAAATGGTACGTAACGATCTTACTTTCTCAATCAATTAACAAATTAATAACAGAAAATTATTTAATTATTAACGTTATTGCTTAACAGATATGAAAAACTTGTAAGTGTTATTCAAAAATATTCCAAAATTAACAAAGCCATTAGAATTATTAGACTAAGGAATAAAAAACAATAATAAATTAAATAAAAAAATTGGATCAAATAAACAAAAAGACACAGGAATAATAAATAAAGTTGATTTAGAAGTAAAATATGGCATCAAATTGCCAATACAAACTTTAGAAAATGTTGCGATGATGGAGAAAATGTTACATCAAAAAGAGTGTTGGAATGACGTGGTAACATGATGAAATTGATAACAAATGAAATTAATTCTTGTTAATTGTATTAATTAATTTAATTTTCTATAATAATATTTTTTAGATAAATCATATGAAAATTTGTGTACAAGAAGAACATAAATTACCAAATTCTGCCAGGAACATCTTGAGATTATTTTTAGACCAAAACATAGCTGTACAATTTACAGTACAACGACAACGAGCTGAAAAGTTTATAATGGAATTGGATTTACCAGTTTTTTTAAAATGCATTGAAGGTAAAAATAATATCTTTTTTAAATAACTGTTTTAATAATAATAATAATAATAATAATAATAATAATAATAATAGAAAATAATAATTTTTCAAATTTCAGACGCAATAATGAGCAAATTTCCAATTAATCGTAAAATAATATATAGAACTGTTGGTGAATGCTTAACAAGAGCAAGTGATTGGGACGGTAGCAGAAACGTTGGAAGAAAAAAAAAACTCAACAAAGAAAAAGTTTAGCTGAAGTTGTTGATTGATAATAACGAAAACAGTGACCTTTAGATTTGAAAATTATTTTTTCTTATTAACAATTTGGTGTTTTTTATATAATATAATTATTATTACTACTATTATTATGATTATTATGATTATGTGTCAACATGTAATACCATGATCAAAAAAAATCTAAAACTTGCCTGTTTTAATATATGCGTTTTGTTGAATTTTATGTAAAAAAAAAATTTTATAATAATTACATTTATTCATAAATTATTAATAACATTTAAATTTGTTTTTATTGAAAAAGTTAGCTCAATAGAAAAAGTAGTCATATAAATAAAGATTTAAATTTTAAAATTGAATTCTATATCAGACACTGAATATTCAATCTAAAATTGAGTATCTGAAATTTATTGTTATTATATTCAATTTTCAATTAATTGTCTACTTAGACAGGGTTGAATGTTCACCACTTGTTACTTATCAATTTTATTGGAATTTTTCTAATTTCTTAAAAATTAATTCAAAAAAAGAAATTTAAAAAACTCTACACAAATTACATTTTCAAATATAGATAATATTCATATCAATATAAATATATGGCATTTAAAAACTAAAATTTGCATATATTTTGTAATATTTTTTTTAAAATTAAGATTAGAATCATTATATAATTTGAAAAAAAAAAATATATAAAATTAATTATCAGCATTAAAGTTCGCGGCATGGATCATCAGTGACATCTAACAAATCAAACCAAAAACTAAGTCACTATAAAGTATCTGCTCAAAAAGTCACTAAAAACTGAGAACCTCTTTTCTGATAAATTAAATGTTTTTTTTATATCGACAATAATCATAACCTCTCCTTGTCAAAAATAAGCAATAATGTTAATTGAAAAATAAAATAACAATCTTTTTGCTCAAGTGTTATAATAAATATGTTTATAATGTTAAAACAAACATACAGGTAGTTGTTTTATCAGTTTCTATCCTTAGAATTTTGTAATTTACCGTTTTTTCAATTTTGCACAACCTCGGGGCCAACCTCGGCAAGCGTAACGTTTTAGCTCGGCCCGACATACGTCCCGACACAGTGCCGACATAATACCTCGGTCAATATACTATATCGAGGTCGGGCCGAGGGAAAATTGCTACCTGGGAGATGCTATCGTTATATGAGGTCCTCTAAGTTTCATGTGTATAACTTGCAGTTCGGGGACGGTCCTCAAAATCGGTGCACTTGTTATAAACATGACTTCGGGGATACTTTATTCTATGTGCACAAATGAAAAATTGAAGACTGATGTATTGTTTATTTCACTCTTGGTTTGCAAAATCTGTTTTTTTTTCAATGTATATAAATTACGTGTTATAGTATTTGCGGAATATTTCTATATATATTGATACATAGTTTTAAAAAAAATAAGTATTTCATTAAATTATTCTATCACGGGATCTACGGTTAAATGGAAATGAAACAATTAAGAATTAATTCTAATTATCTTATGTATAGTATTATTATAATGATTAGTTAAACGAGCTCAGTGAAATAATCAACAAAACATAAATCTATGATTTTTGCGAAGGGTAATTCATGAAAGATTTTGATCACACTATGATTTAATTTTAGATCAATTAGTTGATGATTTTAGTGATTGAAATCTTATTTAAAACATTGCTGATCTCAATGATATATTTGATTTTTGTGATTTTAAATCAATAAATTTTTTATATCAAATCATTTAAATCGAAGTTTTTTTTTATTTTCTGTTTTAAATCAATGTTAATTACTTAGTATTGTTTAATACATAATTTCATTATTATTAATATCATTTTTCGATTACATTTTTTAATATATTTCTAAAAATCAAGGTTTTTGAAGTGAAACTTCTTTAGAATGGGTAGTTAAAAAAAAAAACAAAAGATGGGTGCAACGAAAGTAACGCAATGAAGGTAGTCAATTATAATTAATCAATCGATTTATTTA
>MKYW01000247.1:27703-41458 GCA_015776835.1 Aphidius ervi | reverse complement strand
AAAAAAAAAAAAAAAAATTGATTTTGAGAAAAATAAAAAAAAAAAGTACTATTATTGTATTGTTTCTTTTAAAAATCATTTGACAGATAAAATTTAACACGGCCCTAGCCGGAGTATTGAAAATTTTGAATTTTCAACGGTAACGCGGGCCACACGCTCTAACAAACGTTACCAGATCTTTTTTTTAGATGTAGTTTTCATTGCACTACAACTATTAAGTTTACTGATTTATTGCTTTTCCCGCATGTATATCATATTCAGCGAACATGCTAGGAGGGTCCCTGAACACACTGCACATATTGACATATGCGCTCGACAATACACAACTGTATATACTGGAGTGCAATTCGTGATATGATTGATTTAATGATTTAATTCATTTCTCTTGATTGAATGTGATTAAAAATCAACAATTTATTATTTATTTATAAAATTTTGACACCATAATTTCTGTTATGTATATATATATATCTGTTATAGCCCCGCAGATTTTTGTACTTAAAAAATCCTAAAATTTTTATCTTATTTATTCATACTGTCATTAATCAAATACGTGAAATACTGAAATATACACAAGAATGTCATAATTTTGTAGTGTAGAGCTGTATAATTTGTTAGATACAGAAAAAAAATGCAGTGATTTCTATATCAGAATATTATTTACATATGATGATTTGTTATCTTAAAAATGGACCTTATTTTTTTATCTGAATTTGACAAATTAAACAGCTGTATGGTCTGAAATTGACATTTCTTGATTCTCATTCAGTTATATAAAATATCTATGAAATAAACATATTGGTATGAGAATCATCGACAGAAATACGATTAAACTAGTAAAGTAGAAGAAATTGGAAAAGTAATATTCTCATATACATTTTTATAAAGTTCTTCCATAAAATTTGTGAGGCTTTGAAGTAGAGTGCTCGCTTATAACTCTGACAGACCTGGGTTCGATTTCTGACTTATTAATTTATTTATATATCAATTTTTGGGTGCAGACCTTTTTTTATACTATATGAATATTTTTTCTATTCTTTTTTAGGCCACATGACTTCAGTACTTAAAATTTTTATGCCAGGATCGTTTATCAGTCCTTGTGATTCATTTCAGACTAAGTATTTTTATCAGGATTGGATTGAGAATCTTGATCACTTTCTGATCATGTATCTTTACTACAGCTAGGAACACAATCAAGTATGCTAATTCGTCCTGGATCGGAACCTTATAAAAAAAACGATATATCCTAATCCTCTGTGGATCTAAAATCTTTATCCATTCTAAATTTAAAATTAGATAGTTGTGATTGAACCTGAAATTAATCTTTATTTAAGTTTTGATTAGGAAAATGAATTAAAAACTTGTAATTAATTTCCAAATGTTTCAAATATCCATCAATCTCCATACTTGACTTATCTGAACATTATGACTGCTATTATACAATTGCGTTCTATTAGCAAATGAACATAAAAAAATCGATTTTCATTAAAAATGATTTCTTATCATGATATGACGTATCGCATGAGAGTATTTATATCAAATATTTCAAAATAGAAACTTGTTGATTTACAAGCTATGTTATTGGCTATATATTGAGCTTGCTCTGTATATGAAATCTCATAAGTCTATCAAAAAAATTCGTAATTACATGTATGCATTTGCATTAAAAATACATATATATTTGTATAGCTTTGAATAACTGAGTCTACCAGAGACATGCAATCATGAACCTTCACGCAAACTTACAAACATTTCACTCTCTAATTTCTTTCAGATTACTGAGCACAAGACACGCCAGCTGCGACGCTCAAATTTGGAGCAGGCTTTGGAGGGAGGAGAGGGCAGAAATTAGAGTTGTTTGTATAAAACGGCTGAGATTGACTCAAACTACCAGTTTTTCGCGGACTACTCGCTTGTTTATTTAAGCGATAAAAAGCATTGGGATATTTCTAATAATATTTCTTTACAGTTTTATTAGATCACTTAACATGAAATATTTTTGTTCTACTCTGATTTTTCTATCAATATGTATAGCACATTGTTTTGGTGAAGTTAAAAGATGGTCATCACGTTTTAGTCGTGCACCATTACTCGAGAGATTCTCCTGGAAACAACTTGACTGGCAATATCCCGATGAGATAACACGAAATGAAGCACTTGCAAGCGGTGAATATCAGCCTCAAAATGGGCTTCCGGTCGGCATCGAAATATGGAAGAATAAGCTATTCGTCACTGTGCCTAGATGGAAAATTGGTCAGTTCTTTTCTTGATACAATGGATTTTTTATTTCTACAATACTATAAATATTTCCTCAGCTATCTTCAACTGTTTACGATTCTGAAAAAATCTCTTTTCCCGAAAAGTACAATGGGCATTTAGAAACTCGAAAACGATAGATAAACTTGCCGTATTATTAACATGTATAAATGACTTCAGTAAAAATAAAAAGAGTATCCAAAAATATGTGACAATTAAAGAGGTGGATTCATATTTTTTCGCTCGTTTAATTTTATGAGTATTAAAAAAATATTGAAAGTAAAGCACCCAAGGTTACAATGAAATTCTTGTATAACTTTAAGTTTTTGACATCTAATGTTTCTTTTTTTTGTATTAAAAGCTATATACATATACAACACGTGGGTCGAACAAATAAGGGTCTCGATGCAAAAACGCACTGTACGCTCGACAAACAATAGAGGTATTGTCTATTTTTCAAATGGACAATTGAATTTCAAAATCTCTCTGAAAAAAAAAAAAAATCACGGTTATATATTATGCAAAATAGAAATTTAATGTCGTATTATGTATTATGTATTATCGATATTATCAACGATGAATTTTGTTTTTTTGAAGATTTTATTATGTTTTAATCTAAATCTATGGTTCAAATGATATTAAAGAAGATCTTGAAAAACAAATTTGAGAAAAACGCCATTTTCTGTGCAAAAATTTTATATAATTTATTTTCGAATTAGATAAAATTTATATTGAATGTTGGAATAATTTTTTTTTATTTTATTTATGACATTATGTGGAGTTTAATATTTTTATAAATTTAGAGTCGATAAATTTCAGTGTTTAGTTTTTTTTTAATAAATCATTTTATTGTTTTTATTCAACACGTGTTTTTGACGATATCATCGCGATAATGTGATAATTTTATCGATTATCGTCAGTTAAATATCGTATCGTAAAACAAAACGCTAAAAAATGGCATTATCCCATCGTTATCGTCATAATGGTATCTTCTTTTCTCGATAATATCAATTATCGTGGCATCTCTATTTCCAATTGACTTTTTCTGAAAGGTTTATAATTGCATCGCATTCGTTAAAAATCAAAATAAATATTCAAAATAATTATACATACAGCCATTTTTAAACTTCAAGCGCAGAAATATTCAAATAAAATATGTCTTCTTTGAATGGAGAATAAGTTGGTTGTCATTCCGTCAAAAAACATAAAAAATTTCAAATTGTCGTAAACCAACATTTACGTTCGTGCAAAAAGTACCATAAATACATATATATTTCTCGTACGCTATGGACTTGCTATATTTGTTGATATATATATAACGATAATTTTTTTTATTTTAGTACCAAGATCTTTAAATTCATAATCTATCGATATAAATAAAGACTTTGTCTTTAGAACAAATCAATAAATTGCAAAATTACAGTATTATGGCATACATATATAACATAATCCAACAGGTTTGTTTTACAGGTCTCATTTTTTTCACATTACAAATATTATTTTCTTTGTTTGTCACTGATTTTGAAGACAATAGAAGCTTGTCCACAATGTGTTTCTAATATGATAAGTTTATTCATGAATGGATAAATGATTTATTGTTAAAATCGTATTCGCTATCACCTCAGAATATGACTTTCATTCTAAACTGCGAGTCATGACTGTGGCTGCAAACAACGAACTTGAAAGTCATTTCACTGTGGCTGCGTTAACAGTATGGAATGAGCAAACATGCCCTGTGATATCGTAATTCATCGAAAATTATTTTTTTTTAATTTCATTTAGAAAATGAGAAAACACAAAATACGAATACATTATTTTTAAAACAATTTATTTTTGAGCTTTTCTTTGGTACTAATCTCTAACACTGTAAAGGGTAATGATCGGAGAACATTAATGGCCCAATGATTGACCAATGCTAAGCAAACAAATGGCTGACTGATAGTCTGTTGGTTGCCACCAGTAACTATTTTTAAAAAATGGCTCTAATGACAATAAAGAAAGACTTCAGTGTTTAACTTGTTGAAAATTAGAAAAATTGAGAATTCCTGTGGCCTAGAGGTTTAAAGCAGTTGCCTAGAAAAGCGAAAGACTCGGGTTCGTATCCCAGTGGGGGAACTTCTCATTTTTTCCAAGTCTCTCTTTTTTAAAAATGGCCATAGCACCAAGTAATATAGTTCAATGATACACCAATACTGAGCTAATAAATTGTTGATTGATGGCTTGTTTTTCCCCTTAGGGTAGACAAGGGTATAGGGTAGATAATACCTATATTTAAATTGATTTTACCTGGACTTAAACTGAAGTCTTCTGTATGACATTCTGAAACACCACGACTTGGCCACGGCGACTGTGATGTATGTTGAATAAAAATTTATCTATGTAAATAAAGTTAAGCAAAAACAATAACTTAGCTATTTAAGAGTCATCCAAAGCTTAATCAATGATTCGTGTATTCGTTTTATAAAAATAAGCCAATGAGAAGACCATTCTTTGGCCATCCGGAAACTTGGCAATAAGCACTGGCCATTTACGTATCAGCCAAGGCTTGGCCAATCGTTTGCAACTGAGTAATTACCATTTGAGATCTGCCAAAACTGGGCCAATAATTGGCAACCATGCATCAGCCATCCATGTCTCAACCAAAGCTTGGCCAATCATTGACATTCAAGCATCGTCCACTTAACATCTGCCAAAGATTGGCTAGTGATTGGTAGCCACGCATTGGCCATTCAAGAGTCAGCCAAGGCTTGACCATTGACCAATACCTTGCATCAGCAGCACAAGAATGGACCAATCGTTTACCATGTATGTACTACGAATAGCTCATGACTGGCGACCAATAATCGGGTGTCATGGAAGGGCCAATGTATGGCCGTGTCCTGACTCTTGGCAATTTCTACACGAGGCAGTGTGCCAAATAAAAAGACTCTAGAATTAGATACTTGACAAAAGCAAAAAGATAGCGATATGGTTTTCATTCATAAAACAGGTCATAAATAGTGTTTCAATCAAAAAAGAAAATAGATCCATCGCTTTTTCATTATATATACATAATATGAGTACCTGATTTTTTTTTTTACCTTTCTTGATAGAAAAATAGGCTACACAGGGTCATGATAGCGAAACGATGGTAGGCAATAGTGATGATAGCAAAATCGGATACCTGAATCGAGAGGTGTCAAATATGGTACCCGACTGTCAGAACTCACTATCACCCAAAAAATTGGAAAAAAAAATTGAAATGACTATTTTCTGATGTGTTGTGATGTATAAACGCATTAATTCTACAGCTATGTTTTTTCTATTATTTTCCTCTCGTTTTTGCAAACAAAATGGCTATCGACATTTCTGCTAGGGAGGTGCTTGTTTCATAGATCCAGGTATTTATGAAATAGTAAAATAGAGATAAGGTCTCTTACAAAAATTTGAATATTAGTTCAAAATTTGAAGTGACTCTTATAACAACAAAATCATAAAAACCAATGTTATGAAACAAAAATTATTAAATATATAAATATACGCCTATTTTCTAAAATTATGTGAAAACTTTAGGAAAGTTGTTAATAAACTGGTTTTTAAATTTTGTTTATAAAAAACTATATAAGACTTTCTCCTACGTAATATTAAATACAATTATCGAATGTATGAACTATTTGGTATATTCGTTGAAAGTATACACTCGTGCCAGTGGATCAGATAAAGAGAAATAAAATTCATCCCATTTCTGCTTCACTCAAAATTTGTACTTGAGTTTTTTCATATGTCATAACCCTTTTTTATTCACTCGATCAAATCGTGGATGTAATCATTAGAGAGAAAGGTATAATATAAATGGGACCAATTCATTTCAAGAAATCTTTTTAAGTACTTAAACTGTTTTTTTTTTTATTTTTTATAGAATCTTACCAATTCAATTAGACGTACTTCTGGTATTTTTTATTTGTTTTTATCAATGTTACTTTAGTACATTCTATATATGTAAAAAACGAATGAAATAAATAATGGAAAATTACACATAAAACCGTGCTATTTTCTTTTATATAATATAATGCAAAATTATATTTTCCATTTATTGTGACGAGGTAAACAATCTTTAGGTACAATATCTATTTAAATAAACAATAACACAGTTTTTAAGAAGCTTTGAATGAATTGATTTTTTTCGAATTTGGCGTCAGCCAGAATTGTAGAAAGGTCGGAAAAATTGAAAAAAAAAAAAGCTGTGGTTTTGCTGCCAAATACAATTGTTGGGTATATTTATATGCATATACAAATACATTGAATAGTATATGCCTATTTGTTGCGATTTATATGAGTTTTTATGTTAGGATTGATGTTGCTGTTGATATGAACATTCAGGTGACAGTTGATAAAAACTGTTATGCGGAAGTTGAAATTTCTTGTTGATATTGAACGTTGATATTGCCCGTTGACTATCGTGTGACACAAATACTACTAAGGCAGTAAAAAATGAGATCGTGAAATGAAGATAAGTTTGTATCATTGAGTGTGATTTTTTACCATTCACGAGACCAAGAGCTTAAGTAAGTATATGGCCAGATCGAGATTTACAGTATCTGACTGCTGATTGATAGTTGAAAATTTTTTCTTTTGAAAGCTAATACGTGGATAGATTTTTTCGTTTTATTTTTACTAGTGATGCCGCGAGACGAGACGAGACGAGAGAGAGCTGACTCTCGTCTCGTCTCGACTTCAAAAGATCTGTCTCTCGTCTCGTCTCGTCTCTCGTCAGCTATCTCTCGTCTCGTCTCGACTTCTCTCGGTCAACAATTTATTTTTTAGTAGTTTTATTCACAATATAAATAGTATATTCAGTACTTTGATTTTTTATAAATATTTTTTTTATTTTTTAATACAAATTATTCATGCCTAGATAATTTGGTTATTCCGGTAATTTTTCTGCGAAAAACAAATATAATATGGAGAATAAATATATGTTATATATACCATGTACTACATAAAAACAAGAAGCAATATAAATGATATTATTATAATCAACATTGATGAAAAAAATCAAATGTTCATTATAATAGATTAAATAAAATTATCAAAGTGAGAAAAAATAAATTATAATCACTGAAACCACAAAAAATCTTATTCAATACAAGTAATATAAAATGGATCAGAAATGTATTGTAAGTAGATTGAAAATATATAAAAATTCAAAAAAATAACAACAAGAACTAAATTATTTTTCAACTCTCGACTTTTCTCTCGCATATCGACATCGGTGTCTCGTCTCGTCTCGTCTCTCGCGACGAGAGAAAATTAGTCTCTCGTCTCGAATTTTATCGTCTCTCGTTACCTCTCTCTCGTCTCGTCTCGAGTTCTCTCGTCTATCGCGGCATCACTAATTTTTTACCAAATAACTACAGTGATTTTTAATATGGTTGACAGCATTCGATGAACATGTGCGCATTGTACCCAGATTCAATACGCACTACAGCAATTTGTCTTGAAGAGCGCCACTTTGTGACAGTATGGATAGTTTGCCTTGTACAATAGTAATTTTTGAAAAAGTCACAGTGAATTTTAAGAAAAGAAATATTACGTAGGCGGAAGCCTACTAGGATTGTTTTCAATATATAAGTGACGTCTCTCACTGCGGAAGTGCCACGGGCCTGAATTCAGTCGTTGCCGTGCCACGGGCCCAAATTCCGATACTCCCGATAAAATAGTTATTTACCTTATTACAATATTGAAAAATAGAAATATATTGGCAAAAACAAAATTTCATAAATAAAAGGATTAACTTAAATTTAAAACAAATGTGTTTGTTCAGTTAAAAAAAAAAGGAATTTTAATAATTTATTTTGTTCATGTGTGAATTGATTTGTTTTTTGAACGATTTTAAGAAAATCGTTAATATAACCTGAAATATAACCTCAAATTTTTTTTATTTTTATATCTTGATTTGTGTACACACAATTCGACAGGGCATGTCAAGACGAATGAAACATACAAAAATGAGTACAGTTATTTTATATTTATTTTCATAAATTTATTAATATTTTTTTTTTCTCAATAACTAAATACAATATATAATGAATAAATTTATGTTATTATTTCATCAACAATAATAGCGAGTAAAACTGCAAAGAGTTTCGCGAGAGTTTTAAAAATTTTCAATTTTTATAATTATTTTCAATAATTATTATCAACAATCATAAATTTTTCTATGTAAAAAAGATAAAAAACAATCAATTATTCGTAAAATTCTTTTGCCACACTGTGAAATATGAAATTAGCAATGATAAAATAAATTCACAAGTAATATTAAAAAATTATTGCGCTGAATAGTCGTAAACATCAGTATGATAAATATTAAATTATTATTTCATTGGGTTTTTTTATGGCTGCAAAAATCAATGAAGACAATAATAATAACACAATGAAATAAAATACTCACACAGTAAAAAAAAAAATGTAAAATTTAACATTTTTTGGATGTCAAAATCGGTCTACACTTTTTTAAATGTTAAAAATTAATATTTGAAAAAATGTTAAAAATTAACACTTGAAAAAATGTTAAAATTTGACATTTAAAAAAGTGTAGACCGATTTTGACATCCAAAAAAATGTTAATAATTTGACATTTAAAAAAATGTAAATTGTCTTGATGAAAATATGCATATAAATATGATTATGTTTCAAATTATTTATTTCAATCTTTTCTTAATTATAAAATTACAAACAATCACACAAACTATTGATAATAATATTAATATTCACAAAATAAATTTATTTGAAATAAAATGGATATATAACATAAAAAACCAATTGACACAAATGAGCAAAATCATAGGTTAGGTATGACATATTGATAATAAAAAGTAAATAATTATTTATTCCGAATGAATATGATCTCGATGAAACATAAAAAAAAAAAAGATGAACTGAAGAATAACTTATGTTTTGTAACTTCTTTAATTATATTATTTATTTTTATAATCTGTATTAAACTTATTTCGGTAACACAAAGTTTTATTTGGCGTCGTTTACTGATAGAAGGAAGGGAAAATAATTAATGCAACTCGCAAGACCTAGTGGTCGTCTCTCAACTAATTTTTAACATTTAAAAAATGTCAAATTCAAAATTTAACATTTTTTTAAGTGTTAATTTTATGTTTAAAACAAATCAACATTATTTTGAATGTCAAATTTACATTTTTTCTAATTTTTACATTTTTGTCAGATGTTCAAGATAAAAAAATGTTGAATTTCTATTTAACACTTAAGAAAATGTTCAAAATTTGACATTTTTTTTTTAACATTTACATTTTTTTTTTTACTGTGTTCAAAGTTTTTAATCATGGATTTTTCCAGTGTAAAAGCATGGGAGGTGAATTTAGAACACACTTGACAAAATTTAGTAGGGTTGTACTTTATCAGCACTCTATACATAATGTGTATTTTTATAAAATTATTCATTTTCTAGCTTATGATTCATACAGTTGTTTTGGTCAAAAGGTCATGGTAAAGAAAAAAAAATTACAATAATGAAAAATAAATCCACGGAAAAAATTTTCCGGTAAGGATCGAAAAACAGAGAAATGGCGGAGAAATATTTTAACCGTGGCTTTTTTTTCTGAATTTCCAAATTCTCAAAGAGAAAATGTGAGTCTTCTGATAATTGTATGCAATTCGGAATTTTCAATAGCGATGAAACCGTTTCTTTTTTTCTATCCAGCATCCAGTAAATCAAACAGCTCCTATTAAATCAACTCAATGGTAGGAAGATACTGCTAATTTTTTCTACAGACGATTCACGTTGATTAAAAAAAATTGTATCAATTTCATTTCACATCTTTTTTTAATTGAAACGTTGAAATACAAGTTTTAATTATGTCGATAAACGATTCTACAATTGAAAGGGAAAATAACGAGTTTCTTATGCATACAAAAACTGGATTTTTATCTTGTATTTATTGCAATTATTTCTTCGATTATTAAACGACGTTAGCATTATCGGAAAATGTTGATAGAAATATATCGTTTGTGTTTAAAACATCGATGTTTACCAAGAATAATCACTAAAAAGAAACTTAAAAAAAAAGAGAAATGACCCCAGCGGGAATCGTCTTTTGCTTTCCTGGGAATGGGAAACTGCCAGACTTTTTTCTTTATCATTATTTGAAGCAATATTGTAGATTGCAATGTCTTTATAAATTATAATGTTATACAAATTTGAGTTCGAAATTAGTATATTTCGTTACAAGTGCCCAATCAGAGAGCCCGCTCACAACTCATTTGGAGGGGAAACACTCGCCAAGGCTCGTGCTTGCCCCTCCAAATTCGTTGTGAGCACACTCTCTGCGTGGGCACTTGTAACGAAATATACTATTATGTTACTGGGGACAGTGGGAATAATGTGTGAATTTCCAAAAAACGCACTACCCCTACTACGCTTTGGAAATTCACACATTATTCCCACTGCCCTTGTGACATAATAACTATAATTATAATGCTATCATGGTACTAATTCCGATAAGTTGAGTTCATTACCTTTCACATACAGCAAGCTATGTGATTGTTGATTTTATAAATTTTGTACTTGTTGTAACAACTTTATAATAAATTCATAGCCATCATTTAATACAGTTAGAAGAACGACTTTGCCAGATTTTTATTGAGAATCTTGATAATTGTGAAAAAAAAATCTTGTGTATGCTTTCAGGTATACCATCAACACTAAACTACATTGATTTAAATTCAAATCGTGGTGGTTCACCAAAATTAACACCGTATCCAAACTGGTCACAAAATGTTGCTGGTGTTTGTGGCACTGGCATTACAACCGCATACAGGTAAGACTTGTTATTGTTTTTATAGTAAAACAGTGAATTTATTGAATGCAATAAAATAACAGTTCTAATTATTTCATACAGAATTTATGCTGATCAGTGTGATCGTCTTTGGGTGCTAGACACTGGGACAATTGGGATCGGTAATACAACTGTACAGGCATGTCCATATACACTAAATGTCTTCGATCTCACCACGGACAAAATCGTACGACAATATCGCCTTAGGCCAGAGGACATCAATCAGGTAATAATTCGTTGTCATATTTTTTTAACTGACGAAAAAAAATTCTTTTTCCACTTGATATAAAACAAAACACAATAATTGAAACTGCAACCCAGTGTAAAACAGTTTTGAGATTTTGATTTTTCTCATCAAGTCTTTCTTACACGTGCACATCGAAGTTTCACCTAAGTCATTGAATAAAGTTTCGAGTAATAATATGAAAATTATTCTGACGCAAACAAATATTGCATGAAAAAGCATTTAGAAAACATGAATTACTTTCAATATTTCGTAATTCATGTTTCTGAAGTTCTATATCTTAATTGAAATTTTTTCTAAAAAACGAAATATTTTATACGTATGAATTCGTGAATTTCTAATACTATCTATTTCGTACGGCATTTTTCCACAGAATACTTTCATTGCAAATATCGCTGTTGACCTGGGTACTGGTGGTTGTGACGATGCTTTTGCTTATATGTCTGATGAACTTGGATATGGTCTAATTGTATATTCTTGGGCTAACAACACATCATGGCGTGTCACACATAGTTATTTCATGCCAGATCCACTCACAGGTGATTACAATGTTGGTGGGTTGAATTTTCAATGGGGTGAAGAAGGTATATTTGGGATGAGTTTATCACCGATTGCTGCTGATGGATTCAGAACATTATTTTTTCATCCGTTGAGCAGTAATCGTGAATTCGCTGTATCTACAGAAATTCTTCGTGATCCAGAATTAGCACTGGACAGTTATCATGCCTTTCAGGTAAGTTTTAATTTAAAAACCCAATATTTTCATAGTGAGAAAAATAAAACGAATTTAAAAAAAAATAATTCAAAATATTCCTGGATGTAAAATTATATTCAGGTACTTCCTGAGAGACCAATGGGACATTCAACATCTGAAGTAATGGATGAGAATGGTATTCAATTATTCAATCTTATAGATCAAAATGCAGTTGGTTGCTGGAATTCACTCTTACCATATTCGCCAGATAACCTCGGTGTAATTGCTCGACACGATGAGGCTTTAATATTTCCTGCTGATGTCAAGGTAACGATCACTAACGACAGTAAAAATAAAATTGTAACTATAACTGAATTATGATTAATCTTCAACATATATTCCAATTTCCAACATGTTTTTTCGTTTCATCGATCAAAAGAAGCGAGAAAAAACTCAATAATAAAATTATTATTATATTAACAGATCAAAAACGGTATGATTTGGATAATATCGGACAGGATGCCTAATTTTCTTATCACTTCACTCAATGCGAGCGACATCAATTTTAGGATTCTCACAGTTCCACTTGCTGATGCAATAGCTGGTACTGTTTGCGATAATGTACCTCAAAAATTTGCTGGGTTCAATTCAGTATGGTGACGCTGATGATTGAATATTAATAACTTTATAATGGTCTCAAAAGGTTTTTTTTAAATATTATTTGTGGCTAATTCAATTTTGATATAGACCACCATTTATTATTGTAATATTGTATTTTTTCACTAGCAAAGAATTATTGATTACAGATCACAATCAATACTAAATATTGACCGTTTATTTGCTGATAATTTTTAACATGACATAACTTTTGACACATATAACTTTTTATTTAATGCCATCATTTAATAAAACAATTTTTTTTTGTGTTTACTTGCATTTGAAAATTCTTGATTCTATTGATTCACAAAGGAGATAAGCGATGATTGTAGTGATGTAATTATCTATTTAGTCCGATATAGAAACGATAAAATGCCTACTCGAAGTAATTTATAGTACACTGTGAAAAAAAAATTCTATATTTGATAACAAAACTTCTTGAAAATAAAATTTTCGTTCTAGAAAATTTTTAGTTTTGAAAGAAGAAAAAAAGTTCTTTTTATGAATGAAAAACTTCTTGTTAAAAGACAAAAAAATTCTTATAAGACATAATAAAATATTCTTTTTCGATGTTTGTATTACTTTAATAATAATCAAGAGGCACGGTAGTGCCTCGCAGCAAGTAGAAGAAAAAAAAAAAAGTGGGGGAAACGAGATTAACTACCGTGCCTATATATTATCGGCATAGAGCTAACCCTAACCCTCCAATTCCTTGGGAATTTATTTTAAAATATGATTGATCAGATAAAAATATTTTGTCTTCTGATTATCGTATTAATTCAATATCTTTTTATTAAAAAAAAAAACAGATTTTTTAGATGTATACTTTTTTTTAAAACTTCAAAATCAATTTCAGAAATTGCGTTTTTCTTGATATTTCCTTAAAAACTCAGGGCACTCTGACAAACATAAGAAAACAAAATTAAATCAAAGCAATATGGCCTCCAAGTCCAGAGCAATTTGACAACATTATAAAAATAAAATTGTGCAAGGTATAATAGTAGATGGTGTGAAAGAACCTTTATTTATATCAGTACAGTATTCAATATCGCATCGAT
>MKYW01000247.1:9850-26822 GCA_015776835.1 Aphidius ervi | reverse complement strand
AAAAAAAAGACGATCTGAACCTCGTACATGGAAAAAATGGCCTCAAAAAATGGCCTTATTTTTTTTGGCCTCTTAAAAATGGCCTTATACTTTCGGCTTTTTTAAATGGCCTTATATTTTTGGCCTCTTAAAAATGGCCTCATGTTTTTAGTCTAAGAAATTATTTATTTAAATACATTTATTTTAGTTTATGAATGGCTTCATGATTTTGGCCCTAAAATTTCCTCATGTTTTCGGCATGAGAAAGTGGCTACATCATAAATTTTGTATCAACGCTGTCAAATTGAAATTTAAAAATTTGAGGCCATTTTTTGAGGCCATTTTTAAGAAGCCAAAAATATAAGGCCATTTTTAAGAGGCCAAAAAAAATAAGGCCATTTTTTGAGGCCATTTTTTCCATGTACGAGGTTCAGATCGTCTTTTTTTAAACTATGTTTCACCATGTTGCCGTGGTGCTTACGGCAAACTGAAATAACAGACGAACTTCCCGGCTCTGATTATTAACTATGGATTAAAATATTCACAATGTAACGATGACACTAGTAGTTGTTCAGCAATGGCTGATTCACAAATATTTTAACTGAATCAATGATGAAAATAAGTATGTTTAGTGATGTTTCTGATATTTATGGAAGTAATCCATCTTCAAAAGATTATTTGGATAATTCAAATGGTAAAATTGACAATAGTTTTTTCAGTAAAACTCTTAGTAATACAATTAATACTTTCACGTCTGAATCATTAAATTTATTGTGTAAAAAAAATAATGATACTTTTTCTGAATCATATCGAATGTTTCTAATGGTAAAAAATTTAAGACCTTGACTTCATTTTTTAAAGAAAAATAATGCCACATTTCCTAAACCAGTTGATTTTTTTTTTCAAAAAAAAAAAAACAAAATTGTTGATACATATGTTTATCAAATAATATGTCAATAGAAAATAATGAGACATTTACTGAATCATTAAATAGTTTGTCAACAAAAAATAATGAATCATTTACATCAAGTGAATTAAAAAGTGCATTATCAACACCATCAGTTAATAATAGAAAATTATTAAATGCTAATACTACGTATGATGCTGATTTGCCAATCATTAAAGCTACATTATAACAACAGATTCAGACTCACATTATTCAGAAGAAAATCAAGACATTTATGACAGTATTCATTTAAAATTATCTCCAAACTCAACATTCAACTGTCCTAAAAATCAAGATGATGATGATGATGATGATAATGATGATGATGGTGATGATGATAAAAATACGACATTTAGATTTTCCAGATGTTACATTAACGAATCGTTGACATTTAGCCTACATTTTATTAGAAAATTGAAATTAATATTAATTGAAAATTAAAAAAATTTTAAACTTAAAAATTAAAATTATCCAATGAATTAATTTAACTATAATTCATTGTATATATAGATGCAAGAAAAAAAACTCATCGAACTTGATGGAAAAAAAATAAACAAAAACAACATGTATAAAACAACGTATAAAAAAAAATATGTTATAATTAAATCTTTACAAAAAGATGTGATATCATAACAAAAAAAAAACCTCGTTTTTTTCACGAAAAGAAGCGTCAAGTATTCGAAATCGTTTAGCTATTCTATTTTTTTAATACAAAAAGATGTGGTACCAAAAAAAAGTGAAGAATTAAATATATTTTTAATGCATATAATTAAATCTTAACTGTTGAAAAAATTTCAAACTTGACCCCACCTGATTCAATATATATAATATATAAATATGATATTCAAATTGGGAAAAAAAGGTGGGGTCAAGTTTGAAATTTTGTCAACAGTTAAGATTTAATTATATGCATGAAAAATATATTTAATTCTTGACTTTTTTATGGTACCACATCTTTTTATATTAAAAAAATAGAATAGCTAAACGATTTTGAATACTTGACGATTCTTTTTGTAAAAAAAACAAGGTTTTTTTTTTTGTTATGATATGATAATAATATAAAAAATAAATACTAACTAAAGATTAGTTTTCTATTAAATATTTTTTTTATTTTTCCGTAAGTATTGCTTATCAAACTTTAGTTTTTCGAATTCGAATATGACTTAATCTTTTTTCTTAAATGTCATGCTTTATGAGAACAGAAATTTTCGTCCCGTCACGTACATGCGCTCGTGGCTCGGTGGGAAAGTCGTTAGGTTTAAGATATCGTGGCATGCGTCGGTCGAGGGTTCGAATCCTCTTATAGGTTATGAGTTTAGGAAAAAAAAACATTGTTCACAATGTAAATTTGCACTGTACTTCTGTTAATTAACAAAAGTAATGTTAAATAAATAATTTTTTGTTTTATTTAATTCAGTAGTAATTTACTGCTTGAATTGAATCTAATTTTGACTTGATAGAAATCTTTTTGTTCTCAATTTAAGACACAACTTGATTATTTCCGAAAAGCCTTGTTCTAAAATTTAGAACTGTTGTTCTTGATGTGAGAACAAAAAGTTTTTTTTTTAAAAAGTATGCGTCTAAATTCAAGACCTTTTCAGCATTTATTTCAAAAAGTTTTTTTGTCATTACAAGAATAATTTTTCTTTTTTCGAAACTTATTTAGTTTCATTTCAAATCTAAATCTGTAATGTTTCAAGAATTTTTTTGTCTTTTAACAAGAAGTTTTCCATTTATAACAAGAATTTTTTTTCTTCTTTCAAAACTAAAAATTTCCTAGAACAAAAGTTCTATCTGGTAGAACTTTTTTTTCAGTGTAATCATTAGTTTCACGTAGTAGCATTTTAAGTTGATTGTACGAACGTATACGGCATAACATGTCTAGTCCAATGAATATGGAAAACTAATTGTGGTAACTTCTCGACGAGAAAGATCGAAGTTGATTGCTTGTTTATTTTACTTTATTGAAACAAAGCAATCATGAGTTTAAACAGATTTTAAAATATTATCAGGATAAATTTATTGAGTTAATTTATTTATTTGTTAGTATTCAGTTAATGATCAAGCTAATTTTGTTTTAAATGGGTATTTTAAAAAAATTCACGCGAATTTAACAAAAAAATTATTTTAAGGGTATTTCTCCTGGTGAAAATATTACTCTGGTAATTATTCAGCTGGTATACTCCAGCATTATTCCGGCATAACTCCGGCATTTCTCTGTTTTTGGCCCATTTCCGGAGAAATTACTCAGGCATGAGGTTGATGGCGGAGAAATTACTCCGGCATGACATTGATGGCGGAGAAATTATTCCGGTATGAAAAGAGTGCCGTAGAAATCATTCCGGCATGGGATTAGTGCCGGAGAAATTATTCCGACATGAGATCAGTGAAGGAGAAATTATTCCGGCATGAAAGGAGTGCAGGAAAATTTATTCCGGCAGGGGGTCAGTGAAGAAGAAAAAACTCCGGCATGAAACTAGTGGCGGAGTAATTTCTCCGCCATCAATCTCATGCCGGAATAATTTCATCGGCATGAAGTTAATGCCGAAGAAATTATTCCGCCATGAGATTGATGGCGTAGTTATTACTCCGGCATAAGATTAATGTCGGAAAAATTAATCCGCCACTAGTTTGATGCCAAAGCATTTACTCCAGCATTCATCTTATGCCAGAATAATCACTCCGGCATGACATTAATGAGATCACTAAAAAACGATGTAGAAAAATTATATGTACATTAACTTTATCAAATATATTCATTTAAGCTAACCATTACATTTAATGACTCAGAAAAACTAAAATTACATTTTTGGAACAAAATGCATCAACTCGATACGAGTACGTTCAGCACCAAGTGCGAAAGCAATTGTTGAAAGTTTTTTGATTGAATTCAAAAGCAGCTATAAAATAAAAATATATTTATTAATTGTAATAAAATAAATTGTTTATTAAAGTAACATTATAAACAAACTGTCAGTCAACTGGATTGATGAAATTAATAAAAATTGCTGGTGAAATAATGTAGATATTACTGTGTTGCTATAATGAAAGCTAAGTAAAAAATTTAGCTAAGTGAAATAATGTAGATATTAATTGTTTGGCTACAATTACAGCTGAGTAAAAAATCTAGCTAAGTGAAAGAATGTAGATATTGATTGCTTGGCTACAATTACAGCTAAGTAAAAAATCTAGCTAAGTAAAAAATTTTGCTGGTTAAATAATGTAGTGGCTACAATTACAGCTTAGTAAAAAATCTAGCTAAGTAAAATAATGTAGATATCTAAGTTTTTTTTTTTTTTTAAGGAACTTAGTTTTTTTTTTGTAAAATTTAATTTTTTTTTCCAAGTCCATTATTTTGAACTTGGCGAAACTAGACGAAACTAGTCGAAAAATGGGAAACGGTAAATTCAGATTTACCAGATAAGATCAGGCACACATCCAAATGTATATAAACGGTCAGAAAACATTGGCCCAGGGGGTAACCATGGGATGCCCCGAATCTGAATTTACCTAGGTCCTATAAACGGTCAGAAAAAATTGGCCCAGGGGGTAACCATGGGATGCCCCGAATCTGAATTTACCTAGGAAACATCGTAATTCAGGCCCATGGCACTCCCGTGGCGAGGGACGTGACTTAGTGTCCATTCTAGCTTCCATGACCGTCCGTAGTCATTTTTATCTATTGACTAGTTTCGTCTAGTTTTGCCAAGTTTAAAATAATGGACTTAGAAAAAAAAATTAAATTTTACAAAAAAAAAAAAAAAAAAAAGTCTTTTAAAAAACAAAAAACTTAGATATCCACATTATTCTACTTAGCTGTAATTGTAGTCACACAATCAATATCTACATTATTTTACCAGCAAAATTTTTTACTTAGCTGTAATTGTAGCCACATACCAATATCTGCATCATTTAACTTAACTAAATTTTCTACTTAGCTTTAATTATAGCCAAACAAACAATATCTACATAATTTTACCAGCTTAGATTTTCCCTCAGCTACTTTAAATTAAATTTTTCTGAGGACATATTTTTTCCAATACTTGAAACATTTCCGGTGTGAGGCTTTTCAGGCCAAAATGAGGTTTTTTTTTTTTTTTATTTCAGAAAAATTTTAAAAATAAAAAAAAACACAAAACAACTCACATTTTGTCCTCCTTGTCCTAACATAAGGTGAAGAAGGCCAAATTAAGGATTATTATTTGAATTTTCAACTAGAGAACAATAGAAAGCAGTCATATAAGGCCAAATTAAGAACTTAAATTTTGTCTTGGGTATTTTTGATAAATGTACTATAATTAAAGCAAATTGTCCCGTTTTTATTTTTTTTTTTTCGTCAATCTATCGTCGTCGCGCAGGGGAGTTCTGAGTGAGGATTCGTGAGGAGTAACGCGTTAATCGAAAAATATGAAACTTCAAAAATTAATTACGTGAAAACGGATGGTTACAACAAAAAAACTTATGAGAACTACCCTCCCTAAAATATTATTCCCTACTACTTTTATTTGGAACTTTTTTTCCTCATTTTAACAGGAAACGCGAAATCGATATTTCTTTTTGATTCGAAAATAATTCGGTTATAATCCGGTTGTCACGTAGTTCGATCTGCGGTTCAATAACCGTTTTTGAACCTCAATTAGACAGTTAGAAGTCACAAATAAACATTCGGGAAATAACTGTAATAAACATGGACGTCCAATACGGATCAAAACTTGATTAAGTTATCTTATTTCAGATGACCGGATTGAATCTTTATCAAAACTTGTTCGAAATATCTTAATTTGTCTTCAATTGGGTAACTCGATTCCATCCTAAATACACTCAGAGAATTAAAACGTGAATTTCACGAGGTAATACCAAGAAAAGACGCTCTAAGGTCATTCTCGTGATTATTAAGTATTTTTAATGTAAGTTATACGTGATTTTTAGTGGACTTCACAGAACAACCCCGTGAATATTCCAGGGTATTGCCAGATATGGTATTTACCGTAGATATTAATAGAATTTTCGGAAAGAACTCCGGTAGACAACGGTATATTCACGTTGTAACCCGTGAAAAAGTAAGTAATACACAGTAATATTCACAGATGCACGTGGAATCTGTGGGATTGATTTAATTCCACAATATAACACATGGAATAATTCTACATGACCAATTATTTTCCACGTGAAGACCACGTGGAAATAAGGAAAAATAAAAAAAGAAAAGGAGAAGCTTGAAAACTACGTAATTATCCCGTAAAATTAAATCATGAAAATAGAAAAATGAACGAAGAAAAGGAGAAACTCAAAAACTACGTGGTTATCCCGTAAAAAAAAATCAAAACATTTTTATTTTGTAATTTGATTTATTTTCCCGTGGTTACCCTGTCAAAGTTGTCCTCAGACATTTAAATTTATTTTAAAAAATCGCATTAATTTTAATTGTTAAACAAATAAATAAAATACCAAGAATAAGCAGTGGTTGAGGAAAAGATGTTGCTAAGGAATTGATGTTGCTTACCACATAATTTTTTTGGCTAAATTAATTCCTTAGCTCCATCTTTTCCTTAGCTACTGCTTTTCATAGACATTTTACTTATTTGTTTGCCAAATAAAATTATTAAAATATATTTTGATAAATAAAAATCCCAAGGACAAGCAGTAGCCAAGAAAAAGATGTAGCTAAGAAAGAGATGTGGCTAAGGAATTACAGTTGCCGAAAAAATTATGTTTCTGGCAACATTAAGTCTTTAGCTACATCTTTTCCTTAGCTACTGCTTTTCCTCGGGATTTTTATTTATATTGTGAATAAAATATGTGTAAATTTATTTTTTAACAGTGAAAATGTCAAAGGAGAAGCAGTAGCTAAGGGAAAGATGTAGATAAGGAATTAATGTTGCCAGAAAAATACGTTTCAAGGAAATAATTTCTTGGCATTATTAATTCCTTAGCTACTGCTTTTCCTTGGACCTTTTTAATTTTTCAAAATTGAATGACATGTATTTTATCCATTAAATAAATAAAAATGGCCAAGGAAAAGCAGTAGCTAAGGAAAAGATGTAGCTAAGGAATTAATGTTGCCAAGAAATTATTTCCTTGGAACGTAATTTTTTGGCAACATTAATTCCTTAGCTACTGCTTTTTCTTGGCCATTTTTATTTATTTAATAAATGAAATACATGTCATTTAATTTTTGAAAAATAAAAAGGTCCAAGGAAAAGTAGTAGCTAAGGAATTAATAATGCCAAAAAATTATTTTTTTGAAACGTAATTTTTTGGCAACATTAATTCCTTAGCTACATCTTTTCCTTAGCTACTGATTTTCCTTGGCCATTTTTTTTTATTTGATAAATAAAATACATGTCATTTAATTTTTAAAAAATAAAAAGGTCCAAGGAAAAGCAGTAGCTAAGGAATTCAGGAGCCGGATGGTAATTCATATTGATAATATCTATATCTGTGTAAATTCCAGGATGACTTATTATTTTACAAGAATTTTTTACTAACCGGGTTCGAACCTACAACTACCTAACTACTATACCTAAGACCTAACGCGCATGACCATTTTTACAAGCTGTACATGTTTGAAAGTTCGTTCCCATGAACATGACCGATTTATTTTCACGTGAATACCACGTGAAAATAAAAAAAAATAAACAAAGAAAAGGAGAAACTCAAAAACTACGTGGTTATCCCGTGAAATTAAATCATGATATCGAAAAAAAATAAACAAAAAAAAAAGGAGAAACTCAAAAACTACGTGGTTATCTCGTGAAATTGAATCGAAACATTTTCGTTTTGTAATTTGATTTATTATCACGTAGTTACCCTGTCAAGTTTGTCCTCAAAAATTTAAATTTATTTGAAAACATTGAATCAATTTTAATAGTTAAACAAATAAATAAAATACCAAGGAAAAGCAGTAGTTGAGGAAAAGATGTTGCTAAGGGATTAATGTTGCCTACTACATAATTTTTTTGGCTACATTAATTCCTTAGCTCTTTTTTTCCCTTAGCTACTGCTTTACCTTGATATTTTATTTATTTATTTGCCAAATAAAATTATTAAAATTTATTAATTTCTCAGCTACATCCTTTCCTTAGATACTGCTTTTCCTCGGGATTTTCATCTATTTTATAAATAAAATACGTGTATATTTATCCTTTAACAATAAAAATGTCCAAGGAAAAGCAGTAGCTAAGGAAAAGATGTAGCTAAGAAATTATTGTTGCCAAAAAATTACGTTTCAAGGAAATAATTTTTTGGTAACATTAATTCTTTAGCTACTGCTTTTCCTTGGACCTTTTTATTTTTTGAAAATTAAATGACATGTATTTTGATACTTAAATAAATAAAAATGGCCAAGGAAAAGCAGTAGCTAAGGAAAAGATGTAGCTAAGGAATTAATGTTGCCAAAAAATTACGTTTCAAGAAAATAATTTTTCGGCATTATTAATTCCTTAGCTACTGCTTTTCCTTGGGCCTTTTTATTTTTCAAAAATCAAATGACATGTATTTCATTCATTAAATAAATAAAAATGGCCAAGAAAAAGCAGTAGCTAAGGAATTAATGTTGCCAAAAAATCACGTTTCAAGGAAATAATTTCTTGGCACTATTGATACCTTAGCTACTGCTTTTCCTTGGACCTTTTTATTTTTTAAAAATTAAATGACATTTATTTTATTCATTAAAGAAATAAAAATGGTCAAAAAAAAACAGTAGCTAAGGAAAAGATGTAACTAAGGAATTAATGTTGCCAAAAAATTACGTTTCAAGGAAATAATTTTTTGGCAACATCAATTCCCTAGCTACTGCTTTTCCTTGGACCTTTTTATTTTCTAAAAATTAAATGAGATGTATTTTATTTATTAAATAAATAAAAATGGCCAAGGAAAAGCAGTAGCTAAGGAATTAATGTTGCCAAAAAATTACGTTTCAAGAAAATAATTTCTTGGCAACATTATTTCCTTAGCTACATCTTTTCCTTAGCTTCTACTTTTCCTTGGCCATTTTTATTTATTTAATGAATAAAATACATGTCATTCAATTTCAAAAAATTAAAAAGGTCCAAGGAAAAGCAGTAGCTAAGGAATTAATAATGCCAAGAAATTATCTCCTTGAAACGTATTTTTCTGGCAACATTAATTCCCTAGCTACATCTTGCCCTTAGCTACTGCTTCTGGTTTGACATTTTTACTGTTAAAAAATAAATTTACACATATTTTATTTACAATATGATTAAAAATCCCGAGGAAAAGCAGTAGCTAAGGAAAAGATGTAGCTAAAGACTTAATGTTGCCAGAACCATAATTTTTCCGCCAACTGAAATTACTTAGCCACATCTCTTTCTTAGCTACATCTTTTTCTTGGCTACTGCTTGACCTTAGGATTTGTATTTATTAAAATAAATTTTAATAATTTTATCTGGCAAATAAATAAATAAAATATCAAGGAAAAGCAGTAGCTAAGGAAAAGAGTGAGCTAAGGAATTAATGTTGCCAAAAAAATTATGTGGTAAGCAACATTAATCCCTTAGCAACATCTATTCCTCAACTACTGCTTTTCCTTGGTATTTTATCTATTTGTTTAACTATTAAAATTAATTCAATTTTTTCAAATAAATTCAAATTCTTGAGGACAAACTTGACATGGTAACCACGTGATAATAAATTAAATTACAAAACGAAAATGTTTTGATTCAATTTCACGAGATAACCGCGTAGATTTTAAGTTTCTCCTTTTCTTTGTTTATTTCATTTTATTTTTACGTGGTATTCACGTGAAAATAAATCGGTCATGTCTATGGGAACGAACTTTTAAACATGTACAGCTTGTAAAAATGGTCCTGCGCGTTAGGTCTTAGGTTTAGTAGTTCGGTAGTTGTAGGTTCGAACCCGGTTAGGAAAAAATTCTTGTAAAATAATAAGTCATCCTGGAATTTACACAGATATAGATATTATCAATATGAATTACCATCTTGTTGAATTTTTTTTTTTTTCGTTTTTTAATTTAACGTGACACGTAGAAATTTCCACAGGATACCCCGTGAAAGTCACTTCGTTTACAAGGTAAAAACGAAATTCGTTTTTTAATTTAACGTGGTACCCCGTGAAAATCACGACATTGTACTCAAGTGGTGACCTTATCTTTTCTATGTACTATCCCGTGAATTTTCCGTTGTTCCCTTGTGAAATTAACATACTACCACGAGAATATAAAGTGGTAGACCTTAGAACGCTTTCCGGCGATGTTACCTCGTGATTATAAAGTTATTTTTATGATATTCTACGTTTTAATTCTCTCAGTGTAGAATAGAATTAGGTAAACCTTGACTTATCCTGAATAAAAACTAACTAATCTAATTTTGATTAAAATCTCATGAGCATAAAATTATCGAATGATTTTTTATTTTATTTTTTTTACAGCCTAATATAATTGTGACCAAAACGTCAGAAGCATAAAATTCTTAAATGATTTTTTATTTTATTTTTTTCGTTCAGGATAGGATAAAGTGAACCTTAACTTTTTCCGAACAAGGCGCAGCTGATCCAATTTCGATTAAAATGTTGTTGGTATATTTTTGATTGATCGTTAATGCCGTTTATGTTTTTACGACAATATATAGTTGATGACTACATTTATCCAGTATTTATTTAAGGTTTTCTTAAAATTTTCGTCAAAATATATATTTACAAATTTTGTTTTGCTACCATAGCTTCAAAAATAGTTGGAATGAAGAGCTCTAATTAGAACTTAATTGAATATTATCAAAATATCTAGAACCAAGGATATGTAAAATCAAAATTGGATCGTTAATGAAGTGCTTGTTACTAAAAATAGATATTGATCCTGAACTCTACGTCTTTTCCAATCTAATAACAGATTAAATCAGCCAAAAAAAAAAAATTGGATTTATCGAAAAATTTTTCAAATAAAGTGTTAATTTTGATGTAAACGATTTTTTGTTAAGAAAAAAATAGTATCCATTTAAAAAAACTATGTTCATACCTAAAACTCCGCCATTTTGAATTTTTTAGATTTTTTTTTTCTTTTTTCCATTTCTTTTTTCGAATCCTTAACATCTTTAATATGGTGTTCCAATCAAATTTTTATACTGTTCATTGATCGAGATTTTTAAGATAATTAAAAAAATATTTTTTTACGTGTTAATTAAATGGGAAAATTTAACCTTGATCCGTGGATTAGAATGATAAATGAATGGTTTTGAAATTTGATCTGATTTTTCTTATCATTAGAGTCAGCAAATTGAGCCTATGGAAGGCCAGGAAAAAAAAAATCTTTTTTTTGAAGCAGTTTCATATATTGTAACTGATTTTTCTACCGATTTTTGTTTTGTACCAAAAATGTTTTCACATCAACATTACTATTTTTTATTTGAAAATTTTTTCGATAAAATCCATTTTTTTCGGCCCGATTTTATCTGTTGATTAATTTTTCTCGGAAAATATGGCTTTAATTCATAATCAGAGCCGGGAAGTTCGTCTGTTATTTCAGTTTGCTGTAAGCACCATGGCAACATGGTGAAAAATAATTAAAAAAAAAGGCGATCTGAACCTCGTACATGGAAAAAATGGCCTTATTCTTTTTGGCCTCTTAAAAATGGCCTTATATTTTCCGCCTTTTTGAATAGCCTTATGTTTTTGGCCTCTTAAAAATAGCCTTATATTTTTGGCCTTTTTAAATGGCCTTATGTTTTTGGCCTCTTAAAAATGGCCTTATGTTTTTGGCCTCTTAAAAATGGCCTTAAAAAAATGGCCCTATTTTTTTTGGCTTCTTAAAAATGGGATTCTAAAAAAAGGTTTTTTTTTGGCCTCTTAATAAGCCATTTTTGAACTAAAATAAATGTATTCAAATAAATAATTTCTTAGGCCAAAAACATGAGGCCATTTTCAAGAGGCCAAAAGAAAATAAGGTCATTTTTAAAGGCCATCTTTAAAGGCCATTTTTAAGAGGCCAAAAACATAAGGCCATTTAAAAAGGCCAAAAATATAAGGCCATTTTTGAGAGGCCATAAATATGAGGCCATTTTGAAGGGCAATTTTTAAGAGGCCAAAAAAAAAGGCCATTTTTTGAGGCCATTTTTTCCATGTACGAAGTTCAGATCGTCTTTTTTTTTTAACTATATTTCACCATGTTGCCATTTTGCTTACGGCAAACTGAAATAACAGACGAACTTCCCGGCTCTGTTCATAATCGATTGTTAAAAAAGTTATAGGGTTCAGAAAAACCAACACGGAATAGAAAAAAAAAATCTTTGAAACGGTAAAAATGGCGGAGTTTAAAGTATGAACATAGTTTGTTTCAAATATCCATTATATTATGATTATTAAAAATAAGAACAATGTTAAGACTTTTTTATTTTTTTTATTTACTTTTGCTATAGAAATTTATAACGTTGTGTTCGTATCAGATAGAGGAGAGACTGTCGACATTGAAAATGGAGATAATCAAGGTAAGCTTACAGTCTAATGTTATTATTAAAAAATAAATATAGAATAATAAAAATAGATATTAGTAGGAGGGTTATAAGAGTTCAGGACCACGGAAAACCGCGAGATTGTGAGTGGGATGGGTGGGTGAGAATGAGAGAGGGGAATAAGAGAGGGGACTATGAGTGGGGAGTATTTTCGAATTTCGAAGCGGCCATTTTTATTTTTTCATTTTTTTTCAAATTTGTGAAAAAAAAAACAGCATTTCGAAGGAGATTTGAACTCACGGACTTCTGATTTGAAATCGAGCGCGCTATCCCCAAGACCACGGCTCAATCTTTTTGGATGTTGGAAGTAAAAGGTGAGTGATACTGGAAAATTCAAAAATTTGTTACAAATAGAAAATTTATTTATAATAATGGTTTTTTATTTATTTACCCATTTTTTTTTTCTTTTTATTATATAAGCAACTGATTTTTAAGTTCTAAGTCAGTTATAAAATAAGCGTTGATTTGTTTGGTCGTTATTTGGTTGGGGCTGCTGATAGATCTAGATCAGGGCCTCCTGGAATTGGCTTTAATTTAGATGAGCGTAACGATTTCGATATTGGCAACCGGCGAATATGCAATGTTGCAACACCTCAAGATGAGAAGGATGTTGTAACATTGAAATTATTCAATGGAATGAAAAAAAGTGTGGAATTGAATTATGAGAAATTGGGTGTTATAATCGGGAATTTAATGGCGAAAAATATTAAAATAAAAGAGCAATTAGAAGTTTTACAATCTACCAATAAGACTGCTAAACAATATATATATATTTTTTTTTCTAGTTTTTGCTGTAAAATAGAAATAATATTAGAAAAAATAAAGAGGGAGTAGTGAGTTAAAGAGGGGAAGAAATTTGTCGAAAATCAAGCCTCGAAAAATATCTTTAGTTAGTTCCAAAGCCTTCAGTGAACAAGGTATACAACAAGTTTGAGTTTAAAAATAAAATAAAATAAAATAAAATGTCTGCATTCATCGACTTTCAAGGATTCCAAGAAGAGCAAGGGTGATTTGTGCTGGAAGAACTAGCTATTCAACCATTAAGTTCAAGATTGGCTCCAATATCTAAAATATTTAAACCACCTTGTGAAAGATCACATTTGAGTGAAACTTATCAAGCAACTGTATCAAAATGTGAAATGAATTATCATAGTATATCATGGGAACAAGGTTGTGAGGAATATAATGACATTTCACCAATTTTAAATTAATCAATAAATGGAAAATTCGAATATTTATTTGTAAAAGGAGAAGAAAAAAAGAAATGGTTAAAATCTGTTTTACATGAAATTAAAACAACAATTTTTAATTGAGATGATTTGAATTGTCCAGACATAAAAACTCTGGAAGAACAACATCCAGCTAAAAGACACTCAAGGATTCACATCAATTGTTTAACTTATAAATGTTTAGTGGAAAACGCTCAACGATTTGAATCATGGTATATCAAAGCCTTTTCAACTAGACCAAGTTTAAATAAATCGATTATCTATTATTGTGCTGTTGAGAATATAAATGATTTGGCTGAAACAGAAATTAGTTCACTCCCAATCATGGCAATAATAATATTTGAGGCAAATCAAATAGATCAAATCTGGGATAAATTATCAGAGAAACAACAAATGAATAAAACAATTTTAGGATTAAGAAAATGCAAGCAACATCCTTTACAAAATGATTATGGAGATGGAATTGGTCTTTTTTTACAAGTAGCAGTAAAAGATTGTACAAAATGTAAAGAATCAAGTTCTAATGAAAATTGTAATATGTAAAATAATATATATATATATAAAATAAATTGAATAAATAAATAAATAATTTTTTCTCGTATTTTTTCCTAACCCAAAAAAAAAATTTCCTGTAAAAGCAATTAATATAAAAAATTTTTCTTTTTTTGTTATAATTTTCCCAGAAAAAATATGAAGCATTCAAAACATCAAAGAAATTTAATCCATTTTCTCCAAAATTTGTAATGCTCCAAAAACATGCTGTGAGTTACATACTGTGAATTCACAGTTTGCAAACATTGAGATTAAATAGAGCATTCAGTTGACGGAGAAAATTTTTTTCCTTTCACAATTTTTAATCTTATTTCCTCGAAAAATTTTTTTTTTTTTCTTTTTGTTACATATTTTTCTTTATTTTTCAATGTGAGAATATTCAACCGACAAACATCTAAAACAATAGCTATGATTTGAACCATAACACAAGTCACATTTCTCTTAATATTTTTCACCGGCAGATAATCTATTTTCCTCGATATTTTTTTTTTCCTTAGAAATTCCTACTCTTTTAAAATTTAACCAACAAGCTAAATAAAAACTATTATTTTTTTCTTCGGGGGGAAGATCTTTGTGCTCCTATAAATGCCCATGTTTTTCTCATCATTATCATCAGTTCTTCAGAGCAGCACCAAGTAACAACCAACTACACAAGAAAAATTAAACTGTAAGTTTCTTAACTTCATATTTATTATCAGTGAAAATATATAAACAATTATTTAATTACATAAACAACTTAACACACATACTAATTTGTTTTAATAAATTTTTTTTTTGTTTAGAAATTTTTAAAATGGCATTTGCAAAAACTAAACAACTTCAAAAAGCTAAGGAACGTAAAGTAATCAAAAATCTATCAAAAAATGTAGCATATAAAATAACTAAATTGCTTAAGTTTTCTGCGGGAAAATATGGACCAGCAGCTACGATTGAAATTGATAATCCATGTTATCTTTATCTACCAAAAAGATTCGCTGACCTTTTTGACAAGGATAAGCAAGAATATTCTGAGCTACAAAAGGCTATGAACAAAGGAAGTTTAATCATGACTCTTGATGGTGAAAATAATAGAAATATTTGACAATTGTTTAATAAAAGACAATGATTTTGTTGATAAATCGATTATTGGGGAAATAAATATATAAAACAAAAATAAACATTTTTTTCGTCTTTATTTATTACATTAATTTTTTTTTGTTTACATTAATTTATCTTATTTTATTTCATTATTTTTGATTCTTTAATTTAAACTTAATTTTTATTATCTTAACTCAATATGTGTACAATGCCACTGATTGGTTCATACTTAATTATATTATCATGTAAAATTAAACAATAAGCTGCAGTTCTTTGTGGAAAATTGTTTTTATATTCAAATTCTAAACGTACATCTACAGCACCAGCTTTTAAAAGTTCATTTTTTTTTACTACAATTAATTACAATTAATGGTGATTGATGATTGAAAGAATTTTTTAATATCAAATCTATTTAAGCTCCATAATAAGCCTCGGAAAAATTAGCATACATATCATACAATAACGAAAATTGATTTTTCGAAATGTGAAAATTTAAATTTCCACATGGGGAAATTTGTGAGTAAAGATATAATTTAAGATTTGTTATATTACAATGATCAAATCGTGTTGCATCTGTATGCCATACATTTTTTCTATTTGTTTGAAAAGCAAGAATAACATAGCGAGGTTTTTTCAGTTGAGTTGATGTCTTTACAGTCCAAATATGATGATTTGTTGTTGGTAGCAGTGGATATTCATAGAGTTCCCAGCTTCTGAATCCAATAGGAATAACTGGATCTTTTTGTATATATTTCATCATTTCCATTTTATTTCTTTTCGATAGTGTTACATATGGCACTAACCATTCAACTTTTGTAATTTTTAGATCAAATTTTACTTCTTCTTAAATAGTTGCAACATCTCTCACGATTAAATTTAAATCAGAGCGAGATCGTACCGAAATAATTTCATGTTTATCGTTAACAATGATTTTTTGATAGTCTTCAGCAAAGCCAAAAAACATTTTTAATGGTATACATAAATCGAAATAACCATTTTCATCTGTCAACATCATCTGATTGAGTCCGTTTAACCATCCAGCATTTTTATTATTCTCTCTCGAATTAATTGATAAATAATTTTTTATTGGTGTTGTAATCCCAATTTTTTGGATTTATCAACTAAAACCCCATTTAACTCATAACGCTTTTTTTCATAAAAAAACCCATTGCATTATTAACCAGTGAAATACCAATTGGTACATGATTTTTTTCTTTTTTACTTAATTTACCGCTTATATGAATGCAACTTTTACATGGTAAAATAAACAAATCTTGATTTCGTATTGATATTCTAATTTCATCACTATTCTCAAAGCTTGATGATCCAAATGTTTGATGTGCATGCAGCTCATAGCTGGATATATCATTGTCGAAATGAACTGGTGCGTTGATATCGAGTATATTTTGATCACCCATTTTGACGTGCAAAACAATTGAGACAAGTTATATTTACCCAATTAAAGTTCCAAGTCCAGAATTTTTTACTTTTAACTCTAGATTTTTTAGGTATGTTATATTCTGAGTTGTTAATCTCTTCACTGCTCGATTGAGACTGGTTACTGATGTCCATGATTTGTTGTTTTTATATAAAAATCCTCTCTTTATTGTGCGAGAATTAAACTCAATCCCCATCACTATGATTTAACATGTAGAGTGATTGTAATTGTTTCACCACGAAAATTAACAGCTCGACCTGCTTGATCAACA
>MKYW01000246.1:46583-57290 GCA_015776835.1 Aphidius ervi | reverse complement strand
GAAAAGATGTAGCTAAGGAAAAAATGTAGCTGAGTAAAAAATGTAGCTAAGGAAAAAATCTAGCTTATTATTGATTAAAATTGATTAAAAAGTAAAAATTATTCTAAGTCTCTTTTTTACTTTTATTCGACTTGGCAAAACTAGCCAAAACTAGAGAGTTAAAACTGAATCTACCTGAGAACAGTAGAATAGCATGAACTGAGATAAGCTGTGACCCTCACCGCTGGGTGCCAAGAATCTGAATTTACCGTTTCCCATCTTTTCCTTAGCTAGATTTTTCACTTAGCTCCAATTATAGCCAAACACACAATATGTACATAATTTTACCAGCTTAATTTTTCCCTCAGCTACATCTTTTCCTTAGCTAGATTTTTTACTTAGCTACATCTTTTACTTAGCTTTAATTATATCCAAACACACAATATCTACATAATTTTACTAGCTCAATTTTTCCTTCAGCTATATTTTTTTCTTAGCTAGATTTTTTACTCAGCTACATCTTTTACTTAGCTTTAATTATAGCCAAACACACAAAATCTACATAATTTCACCAGCCTAATTTTTCCTTCAGCTACATCTTTTTTTTAGCTAGATTTTTTCCTTAGCTAGATCTTTTATTTATCTGAATTTACCTACGTCCGAATTCACCGTTTCCCAAATATTGTGCTTGGCCATTTGAATTGTTAATTTATACAACATTCAAAATGGCCAGACACAAATTTTTATTATTTCTAATCGTTAAAAAGATAATAATTCAAAATAAAAGAAAATGATTGAATGCAAGAAAATTTATCTCTAATAATTGAAACTAATAATTTATATTATTCTCTAGATGATGAAAATTAATAAATCACATTTTTTATTAATTTTATGATTAAAAAAAATTATTTAAATAAGTTCATAAATTGACCAGTTTACGTTCGGTGATTTTAGATAGGAATTTAATACACTTTAGTATAAAACTTTTATTAACTGAAAAAACTATGAAAAAAACTTGATTTATAAATAAATAATTAGAAAAGTATCAATTAAAGTGGTAATAATTTTTGTTTTTTTTTGTTTTTAAATAGAATAAATAGGCAGACTCCTAATTGTTCTTCAGTAAACTAACTCTATTACGTTTTTTTTTTTAAATTTAAAATTGAAAAAAAATATTAGTAAAAATATACATCTTATTATTAAATAAGACTTAAAGTGAGGTTGGAAACATCGGACACAAACTAAAAATGGTCGAAAAATCAGAGCATAGTTCATGTCCTGGTTGATTTTTATATTAAATGTTAAAAAAAAGGTGTTTCTTTTAAATAGTGAGTTAGTTTATAATATTTAACCAACCTAGAAAAAAAATTTGACTTATTGTACATGATGAATGATTCTTTATTCCAACTTGACCATCATCTACCTCCACCATTAAAGTTGATTCCAAGTCTCATCACCGAACCAATATTTATGCCACGAAGGGCCCGTATATCAATAACGCTATTTTTTATTTCCGTGTCCTAAAATTTTTTGTGGCGCCACTGATGAAAAAACCAAGTTCTTTTCCAAGTTCCACATTTTTTTTCATAAGAGTCCACCAGAGTGACTGAGTGAAAGCTATGCTTCCCCATCATAAACTCTTGCCAGTCGGCCTGTAGTATGTACGTGCGTGGCTACACACTAGCAAGCAAAGATTACATCGTACACTGAAGTAGAGATGCAAGTCGGTATGGTATTTGGTATGGTATGGTATTTAATACCGTATTGATACCGTATGATACCGCGGCCCTGAAATGATACCAATACCCGGTATTTTCCGTATTTTTATGCAAAATACCGTATCAGTTTTTACGATACCGAAGTGCACCTCTATAGTTGCAAAATACGGTATTGATACCGGTATCAATACCGCGATACAGCGCTGGCGTCGGTCAGCCATCTCTTATTTTTGTTTAAAAAAAAATAAAAATAACAAACGCTGGTGATAGACAGTGACAGAAGTAAAAGTTGAGACGTGAGATTACAAAAAGTAAAATAAAAAAATTAATATTGCTGCTGTGTTTATTGTCGAGGGTTTAGAAAATCACAAAAATAATATTTCCGTTCGTTTTAGATAAGAGATTCAGAGGAATCCCAAAAATTTGTGCCGGCCCTGGTGGAAATATTTCTCCGACATTACTCTGTTTTTGGCCCATCGTCGGAGAAATTACTCCGGCATGAGATTGATGCCGGAATAATTTCATTAACATGAAATTAGTACCGGAAAAATTATTCCGGCATGAGATAAATGAAGGAGATTGAACTCTAGCATTGACCCCATGCCGGTGTAATTTCTCCGGCAGTGACCTCATGACGGAGAAATTTCGCCGTTATCGATCTTATGCCGGAGTAATTTCTCAGGAAATAGGCCAAAAACGGAGTAATGCCGGAGAAAGCCGGAGTAATGACGGAAAAAAAAATTAATATTTTATTAAAAAAATTATTTGTAAAATATACTATAAGAATTATTTGGTTGTAGTTCCTTGTTGGAAATGAGGTTGGAGCTGGTAAATATAATCTTATTTATTTGTTTGAATTTATTTATCTGAATTTTTTTTTTTTTAATACCGTATTGATACCGTATTTTGCAACTAAGGAGGTGCATTTGGTATTGATACCGTATCGGTATCATAAATTTTTCTGATACCGTATTTATACATACCAGGGACCAATTAGGTATTGATACCGAAAATACGGTATCAATACGGTATCAAATACGGTTTTGATACCGAAAAAAAAAATACCGGTATTTTTGCATCTCTACACTGAAGCCATGTCTTTCAAAGTTATTTATTTTTTAAACGCAACAGACGAAAAAATAAAAATTTGTCTTTTCTAGCACTACAAACTGATAGAAATTCAACGTTTTCTGTTGCGTTTTAAAAAAGTTATTAATAAAAACAAGAGGTACCGCCTATAGCTTGCTTGTTAAAGTTGTCAACTTTGACAGTAAATATCTCAAAAAAAACACAAAAAAAAATTGAAAAAAATTGACAATGTAGATAATTATTTCATTTAAACATAAGATAAAAAAAAAAAAACTGTTGCGAATTCAGATTTCCAGAATCAATCTTAAGGAAGTTACCACTAGACCCGAAAATGTGGTACCTGACTTTCTTGATAAGTTTTCACGTATTAAAAATTATTATAAATCCGTTATCGGTTAATTTAGAAAAAAAAAAAAATATATATCCTTTCCTTAGTCCTCAATTCCTGTGATTAAAATAATTGAGGGTCTGGATGCAATAACACGTCGAGCGCTCGAAGACATGGAAACGCGACGTTGTTTCGGTGGAAAATTAAAATTGAAAAATTAAAAAAAAAAAAAATACAGTGATCTATAAAATTAAAAAATATACATTTTCATTCAAATAAATTTTTTTTTATAATAATTAGTTAATGCAATAAAAAATAAAAACAAAATTTTTTTTTTTGAAAAAACTACTTTTTTTTTAACATATAACTCGTGATAACTCCTTTAAAAATTTGTAAATTGACTTGAAAATTTGACTGTAGCTTTATCATAGGCTAGCGATGGCAATAGTAATATTAAAAAATTTATTTATTTATATTGTTTAACTTCTTTTATTTATTGTATTGTGCCGATGGAAAATTCAATGTCTAACTTCGAATGAAAAAAGAGTCGGAGAAATTTCGAAATCGAGTAACTTGTCAGTGGCAATATTGTTGAGCAGTATATCAAGAAGTTTTATGCAAATTTTCGGATATTTTTATTAATTATTTATTGAGTTATTAATTTAACAACAAATTGAGAGCCGCCGTTAAGGCTATATATGCGTGATTATCAGCCCCCTCTCTCGTGAACGCCTATGTTCACGCGTTCGCATTTCCATATAAATACCAACGATATACGCGCTATTTGTAAAAAGTAGTTTTTTCAAAAAAAAAAATTTTGTTTTTATTTTTTATTGCATTAACTAATTATTATAAAAAAAAATTTATTTGAATGAAAATGTATATTTTTTAATTTTATAGATCACTGTATTTTTTTTTTTTTAATTTTTCAATTTCAATTTTCCACCGAAACAACGTCGCGTTTCCATGTCTTCGAGCGCTCGACGTGTTATTGCATCCAGCACTCCAATTCTGAGGGCAACTTTAATGTTTACAATTTGCGGCCGATGAGGGCGTTCGAAAATGTTGTTATGGCAATTCTATGTTAAATTTATTTCATGACAAGAGAGCTCATTTTTACGTTTGCAAGCTAAGGTCAACATCGATATAAATACATATGAATGACACCATAACCCCATGTCCTCATTGTAAATGTCAAAACAATATATGACGAAGAAGATGATAATAAGAGAATGCGTAGAATCAACTATATAAGGAAAAATAATTTAATCCGTGAAATGTCGAATCCATTTGTCATATTGAATAATAGAGCATTTTTCAATCGTTTTACTCCAATAACTCAACGAGCTCGCATATCATTACTTATGGCCATTGTTATTATATTTATACTATGTATTAATATCGATGTTGACTCTAGCTTGCAAAAGTAAAAATGAGCTTTCTTGTCATGAAATAAATTTAACATAGAACTGCCATAAAGACATTTTCGAACGCCCTCATCGGCCGTAAAATGTAAACTTTAATTTTGCCCTCAGAATTGGAGTGCAGACCCTCAATTAATAAAGTAATAAAAAATAAATAATTTTCTTTTATTTTTATTTTTCCATATTTCAAGAAATTATTGTTGTTTGAAGAAAAAACAGTTCAAAAGAAGTAACTGATGTACTTGTTTAGAGCAGTGACCCTGATTGATTCAAAAGTATTGTTACTTTTTTCTAGAAGTTTTTTTCTTGTTAAAAGCCACTCTGTCGCTTAAAACGAGAAGCTATTTCTTTATAATAATCATAATAGTGTTTGTGTCAAAAGTTCATATGGTTTATAACTAGAAGTATTCTTGACACTAACCAATTATGGCATGAAACAGGAAACTATCTGAATGATATAAGCAACATGTTGTTTCAAACAAGAACTTTATCTTTCTCCATACAAACAGAATTTTTCTTAATTCAAACCATTTTTTTTTATTTTAAACAACTTTTGCACAATAATAAATAATGAATCAATTCGTCAACAAATATAAAAAATTCCATCATAATTAATCATTGAATAAAAAAATAATTTTACATTTAATATTATGACTATAGTATTAGTATACTTTGAAAAACTGGCCTACGAGTTCGCATAGAATATATTAAAGTATGTCAATATAAAGAACAATGTCAACTTGACAAATAGGTTTTACACAGAAAATATATTCGTGATATTAACTATTGTTAAATTATCCGTGTGATTATCTCGTAATAGGTGTATTTATTGTTTTTTTTTTTACAAGCTAAACAAACTAACTTTCCTCTTGGCATTTCGTGTTTCTTGAAACCTCCATCTTTCCAGAAATCATGTGATAATCTACCTCATTTCATTGTTGTTATTTTTAATTTTGATTGAATAAAATAAATATACCTGATAATTATTTATTTGTTTTGTCTAATAAATATTGATATCTTTCTATGCGCATATGATATGTTGACATATTGCTATTAGATGCCATATATATGTAATGGCGATTGAGCAAAATGGCGTCAGTAAAATACTTAAAGTAATGAAATGCAAAGGCACTTCTATTTTCCAAATGAGTCGATCAGTAAATTTCACTTGAAAAAATAGTACAAAAAAAATTCACGAAAAAAAAAAAAGCAAAACTAACATTTTTTATAAAAAAAAACGTACTGTGAACAAAAAATATAAAATTTACGATTGAAGAACGTGTTTCACTTTTTAACATTGTCAACTTCACAATTATAAATTATAATAACACAGCTTTGTCGCGAGATTATTTTAATTGGTAATTTTAACTTTTTTTGTGATTGAATTCCTGTTTTGCTTAAGGAGGCTATGCACAAATTCATTGCGGGTGTTGCGGGGCGCTTCTGACGTCACAGACAAAACTGAGAACGGGCTACACTGTAAAAAAATAAAGTGTAAAACGCCTGCGCTCCGTATACAATATATGGGACTGCGAGTGTGTGTGTGTGTGTGTGTTTGAACATGCCATACGTTGCCACATATAATTTTTGTAAAGTTTATAATTAATTTCTCATTAATTGACCGATCAACATATGAAATTTTTTCGCGCAATTAATAAAACTCAGTTTCTAGTATATGTGTGATTTTTTTCAAGACTTTTTAATCATTTTTTTTATCCGAAAAAAATGGTTGAAATCTCTATAAGAGCCAATGTTAAATAATATTTTCAATAATTAATTACAAAATATTTAACCGATCAACATAACAAAATAATTATACCGTCGTATTCAGAATAAAAAGATCTAACTGTGTACAAAATTTCAGAACATTCTCATTATATTTCAAAATAAAAGAGTGTTAGCTGCATAACCTCCTTAAAAAAAATTTAACTTTCAAAGTGTACCCAAATGCCAACCCGGCAATAATTACTTTTTTTTCCGGAATTATATTAATGATTATCAATAAATTTTACGTTATAATATCATAAAAAGACAGTACTCCGGTTACTTCCCGTGAAGTTTACTTCATAACAGAGTAATTTTTTGGTTGTTAGCATTTAGGTATACTTTAGAGGTGTAACAGAGTGATTATAAATGATTTTATAGGGTATATAATTTAATGAAAAATTCTCGAGTGTTTAATAGATAAAGTAATTGTAGGGGTTTTTACGAGGGGCTATTCATTATGAAATAAACTGACACCATGACTGCGAAATGCAGTCATACACAGAACACAGTAAAAAAAAAATTGTAAATAAAATGTTAAAATCAGTCTACACTTTTTTAAGTGTTGAATTTGACCTTTTTTGAATGTTAAAAACTAAATTTCACATTATTTATACATTAGAATTGAAATTTAACATTTTTTTTTTATGTTAAATTTGACATTTTTTTGAATGTTAGAAATTAAAAACAACATTTTCGAATTATTGACATCCAAAAAACGTCAAATTTAAGATTTAAAAAAGTGTAGACTGATTTTAACATTTTTTTTACATTTTTTTTTTTTACTGTGTATATAACTATGATTGCGGTGACTTCGGTGTATCTATGACTGCGATGACTGCGAACAAAAATAATGACTGCACATTTGATTGCATCTCATTGCATTCAACGACTTGTAATTTATGAACGACCGATAATTTCGAGTTTAATTAACTGAAATATCGAAGTTGCATCGCCCGGATTAAAAAATCTCCGTCTTCCTTATAAGAAGGAAAATAATTGCGGAACAAATTAATTCAAATTACGATGCTCTAGTTTGTAGTGCTGTCACAACAATTTTTATTATTTTTTTCTTTCCGTGCAGAGTCTTCCAAAAAACATCGCGACTCAACTGAAAAATTTTTTTCCTGTTTTTGAGAATAAAACTTCTATCTAATAGAATTTTTTTTCTTGGAAATTTTTAGTATTGAATTATGAAAAAGATGTCTTGATAAAAAAAAAAAAAAATTCTCAATTAAAACCGTAAATCTTCTTGAATTATTAAATATTTGATTTAAATCAATACTAAATTGTATTTGATAAGAGTAATACTGTTCTTGTATCAAAGAAAAACTTCTTGAATAAATTACTCTGGAATTATTGTATTAAAAAATAAATGATTTGAAACAATACATCACTGTCTTGATTCATGATTCAAATCAATTTAACCTAAATTTTAGAAGTTGTCTTCTTGAATAAAATCAACTCACTTCTCGATACGATAACTCTATGTCATGATTTAAATCAATTCTACCTTAATTTGAGAAGTTGTCTTCTTGAATAAAATCAACTCACTTCTCGATACGATAATTCTATGTCATGATTCAAATCATTAAGTATAAAATAAATTTTTTAATTATAAAAAAAGAATTATTTATTTATTTATTTTAACTGTTTGTTTTTTTATTTGGAATTTTATAACATACTCTATTTTTCAGCTGCCTATATGTATGTTGTTAATAAATTTGTGTTCCGACCAGGATTCGAACCTGCGATTACCTAAACTACCTAAACTACCTAAGCCTAAAGGTAAACCACGAGTCTACTTTTACAAGTTGAAATCTGAGAAAATTTTTGTTCAGTTAAGCTGCAAATCAATGTCAATAAAAATAAATGATTTTTAACTGTCTCAGAACAAATTTTTAAATGAAATAAAATATTAAAAATAAAAAAGACTAATTTAAATATTAAATTAATAATGAAACAATGATTTTTTATTCAATACTTCTGACGATTGAAATATTGAATCAACTACTTTTTTAAATCAAGAAATTATTTTATTAGAAAAATTATTTATTTCAGTGTATTTTCGACAATTATCAACGCTTCCGTAGTCTTCCAAACGCTCCGGAAAACCTTCAGGTTGCACTGAGAAAAAAATTGCTGTTGTTGAAAAAAATTTTTCTCCAAATTAGCAAATTTTTTCTCGGAACTTTTTTGTCTTAAGGCTGAATGTAAATCCCAAAGTAGGATGACTCTTTGGGTGCAAGGGAGCACCCTGATAACCATAGTCAAAAAAAATAATAAGCGCCCCCTAATGTCTAAAATTTTGATACTTTACTGCCGCGTCTTTAGAAGTATGAGTGTATTTACACACACTAATCTACTTCAGCAGATTTTCAATGCTTCGCCCGGTACTTTTTGACTGTTTTTAACCCTAAATTTTCGTCTTAAATAATTAAAAACTTTCAAAATCCGTGGTAGAAATTGATGTTTTTTTTTAATTATTTTATAATTTAAAGAAGTATAAGCTGTAGTAAAATAAAGGTTTTCTGTGAGAGCGTTTTTTCAATAGAAGTGAAAACGTGCCGATGCTTCCTATGCGTGTGTAAAAAGTGTCGATTGTTGTCAACTTTGACCCTAATTATCTCGCTTAAATCGTGGTAGAAAATTACAAAAAAAATTTGATCTTTATTTCACTTAAAAAATGAGCCTACTTTGATCGAAATCTGTGAGAAAGAATTTTTTTTCAATATTTTGACATTCAGCCTTGAGGTATAACTTACCAAAATGAAAACTAAAGGAAAGTTTATAAAATTAATAATTTAGATAAATGAAATAATAATGCATCTTTTTGCCAATTCAGCTTTTATGTTATAAACTATCATACTTTTTTTTTTAAATAATTGTTCAAAGTTGACATAATTTAGAGAGGTTGAACATGGGCTTTTATGGGAGAAGGTGTTAGAAAATATCTACGAACTTAACTAACCAATACTTGAAATAATGACATCTTTCCCAAAAACTAAGAGGTAATAAAAGAAAAAATAAGGAATTTTTTGATATCAGGATGAAATGGGCTTATAAGACTAACTCTCACGTAATTAATAAAAATATAAGCTAAAAACACGGTTTTTAGCAATTTTATGAGGACGAGTATTGAGGCTTTGGTAACAGCGCATAGAGCGGGAAAATTTAAACAACAAATTTAGCATCCATGTTTAGCTTTTACTCAGCTGACATACAGTATACTCACACATACATTCATGATATAAATATTAATATGGCGTCTAGATCAGTGTTGCAAACTGACAAAAAAAAGCACTGTTGCCGAGGTTATTACGAAAAAATAAAAACTAATTAAAATTGTTTAACTAACATGTAAAAGCATAGGCAGTATGTTTAGAACACGTTCCCAAAAATTTTGGTAAGTTATACCTTAATTTATATCTGAAAACAATTATATCTCGCGGATTTTTATTACTATGTTGTTCTTATCAGTCAATTCATTTTATTGCATAATTCGCTGCTGGAAAAAAACTCTCCGGATTTCTCCGGATTTATATGCAATTGAGACCTCTAGAGATATTTACGGAGTAATCTCCAGACTATTTTCTTGATAGTCTCCGGATTTTTTCCGGAATTTTCGCTTAAAAAAAAACTAACAAAAAAAAATGAAAAAATCAATTAAAAAAAAACAAAAATAAGAGTTTACATAGGAAAAACAAATGAGGAATTTTTTTCGAAAAAAAATCCGGAGAAAATCTGACAAAACTTCGGAAAAATATCTCCCGAAGTCTCAATTGGAGAGAAATCTGGAGGAATTCCGGTGAAAATCTAGAGAAAATCCGGAAAGCTTTTTTCTACCAGGGTTTTTAAAAATTTATATATCTTTTCGAGAAAAAAAAATCAAGTTCTTCTAATTTTAATAGACCTACATGGAGAGAAAAAAATAACGAAAATTGTTGTGACAGCACGACAAACTTGAGGCAAAATTTAATCCTCACTTTTTGTTGATATCAACAACAAAATTTATTGTATCGTTTAACAAAATTTATTGTGCTGCAACAAATTTTATTGTATCGCTGAACAAATTTTATTTAGCTGCACAACAATGTTTACCATTCAATAATATTTGTTGTGCTCCTCAATAATATTTGTTTGGCTGCTCAATAAATGTTGTCTAGTGTCAAGGCAAATTTTACCGTGCTCCACAACAATGTAGGGCTTTTCGAGTGTTATCGGTTAGACTCGGTCTTGGGCGTGTGCCTCGGTATATCTACATGCGAGCTACTGATAGGGATGTGCGATATCAGACGATATATCGGAGGACCCGATATTTTTACCCGATATCGACGATATATTTATTCGATATGGGTAGGCGTCAAATATCGGATATTCGATATCACTTTCGGAATATCGTCAC
>MKYW01000246.1:4237-21685 GCA_015776835.1 Aphidius ervi | reverse complement strand
ATTTCGCCCTGTAATACCGACTAAAAACTAGAAACAGAAACAACGACAAAAGTGATAAAATTCTCTATGCCATATTCCAGACTTTACAGTTTACGATAATGTGTGGTACGACCTATGTGACAATAACAAACAATCACAACAAGTCAATTTTCTATTTATTTCAGTTTGATATAAACATTGAACAGTTTTCCATCTAATAATTCAAAACCAAAAAAAATAATGTCATGTGTCAGTACTGCCACTACAAGAAACAGCTTTTTCCTATAAAATTTTGACCGGTATTACAGGGCAAAATTGCAAAACGAAAAAAAATTTTTTATTAAAGGAATGCACCCCATGTTAAAAGTTGTCAACTTTGAAAATTAATAAAAACATAACGAGCTTCCAAACAATTACCAAAAAATTCCATAAAATGTATTAGTATTTCAAGAATCTACTGTATAAATTTCATATCTTTCTCATATTCGGAAAAAAATCGACCAAATCCCTTAAAGGAATGCACCCAATATACCCATTAACTTTCAAATGCTTTTAAACTTGCTACGCACAGATTATGATTCCAGACCATTGCGCAATCCTACTCTCAACATTAAGGAACATTTTGATCAGGTTCGATCAGGAAGGAAAAAGCATTATCATAAAAAAACGTTTTTTTAATAAAAAGGTGTATTACTATATCAATTATCTATTTTATAAATTTCCATGGAGGTGAATAGGTCTAGACCTCCATGTAAATTTCATAAGATTGACACCATTTTTAATTTATCCGAATTGTACCTCAATTGGACAACCCTCAATGAGATTTTGCTTATTTTAATTTTTCAAATTACCTTGACTCCAAAAAAAAAAAAAAAATTAAATTAAAAAAGTCTGAACTGCCTGCACCTATAAATTTTAATTATTTGGTGATAATTAAACCATCAACTCTAAAAGAACTTCAACTTTACTCCAATATTCTCCAAAAAAACTTCTATAGAATAAGTATAATAGTTTATTCTAGATTCATCAAACCTAGGCTAATTAGATATGAACCTTATAACTTTCTCTGCATTTAAGTGCTCCGTTAGATATTTCTTAATAAATCTTCAAATAAAAGCCAATAGTACAAATGATAAAACTGATAATTTATTGTAAGAAACAAATCAACAAAATATTTTGATAAGCAATTCATTAGAAAAAACATGCAAGAAATAGTTGGTGTTTCTTGACTGAACCTGATCATAAGAATAAAGATAATTTGTAACGATGCTTAGGCTGGCTGCCATAATTTTTTTTTTTTTTTCTAATTTTTTTTCAATTGATTTTTATTCAATAGTTTTCAATATGAATAAAATATTAAGTTAGTCATGTTAAAATTGCATTTCAGAATGATAATTTTTTTATATAATTCTCTTGTGTTGATTGAAGTTGGAGATAAATGCAGTTTATTTGTTCGTTTTACTGTTGTTTACACTCCTGCCCATCAGCAGATATTTTTTTTTGTACATTTTTTTTTTGTCCACCAGTTGGAACTTCATTATCTTCTTCATCGATGTCTTCATCAGAATTTTCCTCATCTTCATCATCTTCTTCATCTTCGAATTCGTCACCTTCGTCTTCGAGACCTTCACCTGAAGTAACCAGAAAAATTGAACATCAATGGTACAGTTTTCATTTAATTTAATTTATCTTTCGAATTGATATTTAAAATAACAATAATTACCAGTAAAGTACAAGACAGCACGTGGAACGATTCGTTCACGAATATAATGACCAATTTCGAAGTCACTCGTCATTAAAGCCTGGAGATCTTCATCAAGTTCAGCTTCTGGGTCTTCTGGAACTGAAAATTTAAAAAAGTGTAAATTTTAAAAATTGAAAGTAGAAAAAAAAAAAGTACTCTTTAAAATCAGGCGTTATTGATTGGAAGATATAGATTTAAAAAAAATAGCTTAATTATATAATCAACATTAAGATTATACCCAAAGTTTAACGATCTCATTTGGCATTAAACATCCGATCAATTTTAAATAATATCATTAGTGACATGCTAAACCTATTGCTCAAGTCAATTCTAAAATCAAATTGTTAATAATGAAATACTTACCAACTGGTGGAGTAAAAAAGTTGAAGAATGAGTCATTTTGTACAACCTTGGTAACTGAACGCATTGCACCACGTGACTTGTGTTTTTGACTTTTCTTGATTGTTTTAACTGTTACATTTTTCCCTTTTTTCCAATCAATTGTACAACCAACACTCTTGTATATTTCCGGTCCCTCAAAACCAAACGGATCATCTTCCTCGGGTGTACATTTCATAAAATATTCCTTGGTAAGAACTGAGTTTGAAAAATATTCATTTGGCTCAAAGTGGAACTCAAGAACAAAGCCCTTCAAAAAAACAAAAAAAACGCAATCCATTAATCAAAAAATAATAATTACATTTAAATATTTATACACAAAAGCATTATCAAGAATTGATAAAAGTAAAATTACCATTGGGTTTAAGCCTTCCAAGAATATTACTTGGATATCATAAAGATGTTTAAGAATTGGTTCATCATGTTCCTGAATCATTTCAGCAAGCATACCAACATTTCTGAATATGGTTAACCAGAAATCAGGAATACCCTTAGTATCTTTATTTTGTTCTTCAACTTTACCATCTGTAACCTTGGCTTTTTTTTGAAGATCATCAGTGAGTTTTTCCTCCTCATCTTCATCATCGCTTTTCCATTCGCACTCTTCATCTGTTGGCTCATAGACACCAGCAACTATTTTACTTCTTTTATCGTAAACACTTACATTCATTTTATGATATTTTGCCTCCAATGCATGTACTTCTTCGTAGAATTTTGCCTCGAGATTAACAGAGACGAGTTGAAGTTGCTTTAATGCTTTAATTTTGCGTTTTACTGGTTCTGAAAGGTTCTGTAAATTAAATATAAAATATTAATTCATTTTTTATTTAATAATTAGATAATATTTGAATATACTATTTTTTACATTAAATTTTTAATTACCTCCATTTCTGCAGCCATACGAAAACGATTTTGCAAAGCAGCAAGTACTTCTGTTGGATTGTACATGGGAACCTTTGAATCATCATCTTCAATTGATTCCATGTCACTGCTGTCTGCTCTTTCTGGATCTGTCATGGCACTATTTGACCATCAGGGTAAAGAAACAACAAGGGCAAATCGAACAGAAATAAACCGAAAAAAAAAAAAACCAATTAAAAAACAAACATAAATAAATAATGAATACTTTGGAAGGTAGAAGAGCTTGAAAAAGGTAATTATAAACGCGAAATAATGTTTTTTTTCATTTCATTTTAAAAATATTAAAGCCAAAATATTCAAAGCTCTTTTTTTTTGTACACGAAAAATTGCAATATTTAAAAGTTGAACATGAATTATTTTTAAGTCTGTGTAATTTAGACAATCAATTCAAAAATAAAAGTAGACTTGTAAAAAGATAAATAAAAAAATCAAGAAACAAATAATACAAAAGAAAAAAAAATTTTATAACCTGACTTTTCATGCACATGGAGAATAGAATACATCAGTCACGTTTTAAAACAACATGTTAAGCTCTAATAAATTAATGTTAATATCACGACAAACATTTTTTAATCCCAAATAAAATTTCATAATGTATAAGTATAAAATATAAAATTAATAATTTACCTTATTATTTCAAATTAAGTAGTATTTTATTATAAATTTTAATTCTGCCGACTAACGTTCGTCGATACCAAACAGGAATGTTGTGCACAGTTGTGCAAAATAAGTGCGGCACAGACGGGCACAATAGAGATTTAGAGAAAGAAAAAAAAAAAAAATTTTATATCCTACAAAGAAACTTCCTGTTGGAGTTCCCTCCAAATGTGCGCGCGTCGCAGGTTAGTCAGCAACACACGTCAGTAATATAAACACCATCATTACCAATGGCGCACGAGAGACAGCGAGACTCGAGAGAGAACAAAATATAATAATAATGTAGTAGTATTTTTTTTTTTTTTTTTGAGAAAAATTTATACGGGGGAACATGACATAGTGTATGACGTATGTATGCATGCATTTATGTATGTACATATACAAAAAAATCATTGAAAATTATCATGCATCAAAATATTGTGTGATATTGTGATGAAAAGTTGAAAAATGTGTATATTTATTATGTGAATTAATTAGACATTCAAATAATGACGTATTGTGGTTAGTTTGAAAAATTATTAATTAATAACATCGGTGTTGTTCTTCAATGATTTAAAAACTATTATGGATTGTTCAATAGAAAAATAATCGATATTGCAAAAATTCTGATATACATAATATCAATATACATATAATAATCATTAATCATTCCCCTCATCCTCTTTAACCCCACATGTCACGTCATAGATATATATTTATATTTTTTTTATCATCTACCTCCCTCCCGAAACCTCTTCACATTACCATCTTTACCACTACTACAAACCTCCAGTTATAACTTAAGCAATGGCCAAATACTGCTTAAACATTATATTTTTTCACGGGGATTAAATGATAAGTTCTTGACTAAAAAAATTATATTTTAAATGTTTTCAGTTATTCAACTTATTCAAGATAATAAGCAATAATATTATGATTGGAACCAGAATATGCTGTTACTTGTTTTTGTTAATATTTTTTGATTCACCTATACAAAGTAGACCATCCTTTCACGGTCATAACAATGGTAAGTTTTTTTTTTTTTTTAATATTCAAATACTTTTTATTTTATTCGACCTATTTTACAAGTTAATGCTCCAATTTTTTTTTATTTATTTTGCATAATTATGTGGTTTAGAGTGTTTTTTTTTATTTTCTAGATACATTTTGTCCTTTGTATTGAAAGACAATATATATATATATATATATTTTTTTTTTCTAATAAAATAAATAAATAACAGATTATGTCATAATCAAGATTTCACTCCGTGACTTTTTTTACTTTTTTTTTTTTTTTCGGACTAATAAATTGTGACTTTGAAGGTCAAAAATAAAATCTAAATTATTTGTTATTTGGCAATGAGTTTTAATTATTTGTTATTATTATTATTTTTTAGTTTTTGTTCAGGATGATAGCGAGGTGCAGTATCTACTAGAAAACATGCCACTAACAATGCACAAGGTCAGTTGATTTTTAATGAATAATTAAAAAAAAAATTCTTGATCCAAAACATTATTGATAAATTTATATTTTTTTAAAATAGGATTTTAGCAGTTCAGTGCATAGAACTGGGTAAGAACATAATAAAAAAACACCATGGGTGAGTTTTAAAAATAGGAAAGTTAATTTTTTTGTTATTCTTTTTTGAAAACAAATTAATAATTTTGTTTATTCAAGCTGAAACTGCGTATTTTCTAATCAGTTGGTGACGAAGTAATATAATATTAATTTTTTTTTTGGATTGTTGTCTAATGATAAACTGCTTCAGGGTATTTGCTTTAAAATTTATTTTTATCATTTATTTTTTTCTTTGCTTTTAACTAATACATACAGTTTTTTTTAATCTTAACTTTATAATTATCTTTTTTTACCTTTCCTATTTTTAAACTTAAAATATAATGACTAAATATACTTCAAATATTAATAATTGTATTATATAATTCAAATTTTTGCTATTGTATTCAAGGGATTCAATATTAGACGATAAAAATATCCGAGAATCAATATCTTACATACATTTTGAACCACGTATTTTAGACTTTAAAGGAAGGTAATAAATAAATTATACATTTTTTTATTTTGATATATTTCATATTTCTTTACAATTTATTTGATTTTTTTTTTTTAACATCAGACAACTCGGAGTTCCTCATCAGAAAATAGTAACACTGATTAATAATGATAGAAATCGAACTGTGCATTTGACATCGATATCAGGGAGTACTCAACACTTTCATTCATCATTTTTTCAAGACAAAGTATAAGTTTATAAATTATTTGAATTAAAAAAAAAAAAAACATATTTTTCGATAAATTAATTTAATACCTTGGTTCAAGGTCATTCCACCACTCGGAAACACAACGTTTACCGTTGTTTTCCTTGGCAGAGATGAAGGTGAAATTAACAGTCATCTTTTTATTCATACTTCAGATGGAATACTTAAGTATCAGGTAAAAAAGTCAAATAAATAAACCACTGATTTTTTTTTTAATTACTAAATATTAAACTTTTGAATATATTTGTTTTTTTTTTTTAATTTGAAAATACTTGCTATCATGTCATATACTGATAAAAAATGTATTGTAAGACAAATCACTCGTCAAACAAAAAGTTTTTGATGTCAACAATTTTTCATCTAAAAAACTCATTTAGATTTATTTTTTAAATATTTACTAAAATACGATAGAAGTTTTTATAATAATTACATTCAAAATTTGATCAATAATTTTTTGTTTTTTTTTTTCAATTTGTTATTGTCGCTAATGTTATTATTATGTAAAAAATAAAAATGAAATTTGTTTTAAATCATTATTAAATTTCTAAAATGAATTTTGGTAATAGACATTTATTCATAAATTTACTTTGATATAATAATTTGGATCACATAGGATTTCATTTCATTGGATTGTATATTTTTATACGTAAACTTGAACTTTATTAATATAATTTTTAAATTGATTCTTTCAGGTCAAAGGATCCAGTGTAAATAGTCCTTATAGACTTCATCCCGTTGTTGGAGTTAAGCTGCCTCTTAATGCATCATTTACACCTCTCATTTACATGCACAATCCTCACCCTGAATCAATGCAGGTAAAAAAACAAGTTCATAATAAAAATAATTTTGTCTCATGAATTGGATTTAAAATTAAAACGACATTAATTTATTTATTTATATTTTCGTATGCTTTTATTTAATTTAAAACTATTATTATTATTATTATTATTATTTTGGTGTAGGTGACAGAAGTTTACAGCAGTGGTGGTGAATTTCATTTAGAGTTACCATCAGGTGAAGCTGAAGGCTCACGTGAATTATGGGAAATACCTCCTTATCAAACAAAGCCAATAATAAAATTACACTTAAATGCACACGTTGAAAAAAATCACACAGCATATGTAAGATTTAAAGTTAACAACAGTGATGAATTAATGGTTGTTGCTGTTGAAGTTGAAGTTAGTCACAATGCTGGATTACATTGGGGTGGTAATTCAGCATCGATAAATCTTGGTATGGGTGGTTCTCTTCAGCCACCACTTCGTTATCCAATCCTCATGCAAAATTCAGCAAAAAAACCAATTAAAATTGTCAATATAATAAGTACACCTGTATCAAAAGCATTAAAAATTGAATTTCAAACAATATCAATAGCAGGTGATACAGAAAAACCAATTTCAGTTGGTACATTGATTTATGATTGGAAAGAGGGTCTTGATCTTCAACATTTTAAAGGAAAATTATTAATTAAAGGAATTGGTCCAGGTGGTTCAAGTCAAAAATTATCAATTCCTTGGATTGTTCAAGTTATACAAGGTGGTCTTGAAATTAATACAACATTCGCTCACTATTGTTCACCTCACTCAAATGAACCACGTAATTTTACAGTTAAAAATCGTTTTAAACAATCACTTGCATTAACAAATGTAACACTATCTAAAAATGCTATAGAATTTTTTACAATAAAAAATTTTATTCCAAAAGTACTAAAGCCAAATGAAGATTTAACAATATTTACACTTCATACTAATTCAGATAAATTAAATGATAATAGTAAATTACAGTCATCAATTTTAATTTATACAAATATATCAACAGCAGATATACCATTATTACGTTATGATGGTAAAGTTAAAAAAATAATACCCGATGAATATGAGAATAACCACGGTACAATGAATTTTGGTACAGTAAGTAGTGGTACTGAAAATGAAGCAATATTTGCTCTTGAAAATACGAATCCAATAAATATTGAATTGCATGGTTGGGGTGTTAATATGCCTGGCGCTGTTATTGAATTAATGGGATGTCAAAATACACCATCAAAATACATTGAGAAAGAAATTAAAAACATAACTATATGCAGTTATTCTGGTAATCAAAGTATAAAACCAGGTTATTTAGCAATATTTAAAATTAAAGTTAAAACACAAATTATTGAAGATGATACAATTGTTGGTGATGTATTTGTGCGTACAAATTATGAACGTTTAATTGTTCCAGTTTATATGCGTGTTGCACATGGTAAAATATCATTAAAAAAATTGATATTTACGGATTGTTTCCCTGGCTCAATATGCATGCAACAAATTAAAATACATTCGACATTTTCACGTTCAATGGAAGTTAAATTTGTATCACCTGTTAATCAAGACAAAAGAATAACGTATATACCTGCTGATGAATTAGCATTACCAAGAATTTCCAAAGGTGATAATATCATCGGCTCAATCAGAATCGATCCTTCTGTTACTTGCAATGAACACTGCTATCTTGGCCTTTCTTTAAATGATTCATCCGGCAATCAATGGCTACATACATTTAATTTACCTTCTCACACACGTGATTCTGACTTAAATCTTTTAAACGCAAGATACTCAACATTTCTTAATTCAACAGCTGGTGGCATTGTATGGAACATCACAATGCGACTTGATACAACTGAAGTACGAGGACATAAATTTTCAGTCAACATAAAACCATACTGGCCATCATTAATTCCATCATCAAACAATAAAAAAAATCGCACATTGATAAAATTTCCATTGACACAAGTTGGAAATACATCAGTTAAAAATATAAAATTATTCAATCCAAGTACAAAGCCATTATTGATACAACTTGTTATGGATATAAACTATCCCCAAGGTCAACGTCTTTATCAATCACTACCAGATAGATTTAAATTAATGTGTAATGATTGTTCGGCAACAGTTGATAGTGAATTTAAAATTCAACTAGATGATGATAAAGAAAGAAAATTATTTGATAAAATATGGGATATTGTGACAGCAGTTAATTCATTGCCAATATTTTTAAAACCTGGTGAAACTAAAATTGTTAAATTACTTTATACACCATTTAAGCCATTATCATCATCTGGAGTTCTATATGTACGTAATAATTTAACAATTCTTGAAGTTGTAGGTCTTGCAGGTCGTGGTGTTTATGCCAAATTTGAATTTGACGATAAAAATCCAGGCTCACCAGTGCCATTATCATTTGAATTAACAGAAAAAAATTTGAAAAATTGTGAACGTAATAATAAATTACGTAAAATAAAAAATACAAATTTAACTGTTAAAAAATCATTTATTGCTAAAAATACTGGTGAATTACCAATTGATTTTAATAGTTTTTATATAAATGGATTATTGTGTGAAGGATATGGTTTTCATATTATTAATTGTGACTCATTTAAACTAAATCCAAATGCAACGAAAAATATATATATTGCATTTACTCCAGATTTTACTATGTCACAAGTTACACGTGAACTTTGGATATCAACTAGTTTAAAACTAAATAAAACAGAAACAGATTTTGATGATAATGGTCTCGTAAAAATGACATTATTAACAATAATACCACCAAAGATTATTGAAAAATGTTCAGTTATATTAAATAAACATCCATGGGAAGCTAATATAAAATTATTTTCAATAGCAATCATTGGTTTATTAGGTATAATACTAATTATGATGTCATTAACAGACACAAATCAAGTCTTAAAAATCGCACTTGATCCACGATCAAGTCCAGTACAACAATTGGACTTGAGACAACTAGCAATGCAAGTTAATACAGTTAAAGATAGCAATAAAAATAATCTTGATGAAAAAATAAAGAAAAAAGATGAACCGGATTGGAATTTATTGAATGTTAAAAAAATTAATAAAAATGATAAAGATCATAAGAACACTATAATACCTGATTGGACAGTTGAAGAAGAAAAAAAATTTAAAATTGATATGGAAATAAAAAATTTTAATATTATTAAACAAATTGATAATAATTGTTTTGATTATACGAATGAAATAATACAAAAAAAAAAGAAAAAACAAATTGATTATGATAAAAATGATAGTCATGAGTTTGATAATAAAATAACAAACTCAATAATAAAATCTAGTCCAATTGTATGTAAAAATAACAATACACATAATAAAAAAGATGACAATGGAAGTAATATTGATATTGATATAACAAAAGACAAGATCCGTAAATTAACATTACAACAAAATAATAATAATAATAATAATAATAATAATAATAATGACAATAATAGTAATATTAATAATAATTTATCTTACAAAAAATATGATAATACTAGTCAAAAACTGCAATATTCTGAAGAAGATAAATCAACAACAACTGAATCATTATCAAATTATAAAGACCAACTAAATAGCAAAGATTATAATTATTTAAAAGTTGATACAAAAATGAATATTAAATTATCTGGCAACAAACAAATAAAAACAGTTGACAATACAATTGATTTTCGTGATATTTATGAGAGTGATAGCGATGATGATGAGGATCAAAAAGAACGACATGAAAATTTATATAGATGGAAAAGAAATACAAATAAATTATATCAAATAACGACAATATCAAGAACATCAACATCAACATCACCAACAACAACAATAACAATTTCATCACCAATAACTAAAATAAAAAATTCAGAAAATTTTGTGACAACAAAATCACCCAAAACAAAAAATTCACCAAAAAAAGATAAAGTAGAGTATAAAAAATTAATAAAAATCGATAAACCTCTCATCAAATCAATTGGGATTGAACAAAAACCAGGATTTTTAAAACAAACTACAAGAGTATCATCTTTATTATCTCATACATTGCTTTTTCCACCACCTCCACCACCACCTCCACTTCCACCACCACCACCAACACCATCATCATCATCATCATCATCATCATCATCATCATCATCATCATCATCATCATCATCATCATCTTCACGTTGGGGTGAGAGTCGTGCAAAGTTCAGTGACGTTGTTGCTCGAAATTCAGATAATACATCACCACCGTTTTCACTGACAGCTTGTTCATCATTTATCAAACAGGACACAAGTCAAGATCACCAAATACGTCATGATACAAATCAGTTCTCTGACAACGATAGTAAAACTCCAATAATTTATAAACCAATTGTTGAATATTCAAGTTTATCAACAAAATTTACTGCTCAACAATTTACTAATCATTCACAAGATACACTAAATGTTTATAAACAACATGATAGCATGGCATTGGCTCACAGGCATCAGAATCAATATCCTAATAATTATCAACGTCAGTATCATCATCATCAAATGTCGCCAAGTTTTTTTACAAATTCATTTGAGTCAAGTTATGAGCAGGAGTTAGTACCGTATGATGATTTGCTCGAAACAAATGAACCGATGATTGAACTTGAGACTTTTGATGATCAAATAAACTGCCAATTTTTGAATGATAAGGTATCAAATACGAATTGTTTACCAGAAAAAGAAGATTACCTTCATGAACAAACAACGTATAAAGTTGTTGATAAATTGCTTGAGTCATCGGATACGTTCAAGGATAATAATTGGGCTGAGACAAATTGGGACAGCTCTTATGCTAGAGGGGCTGTTGGCGAAGAACGCAGTGGTGTTTGGGGTGTTAATACTGGTGGAGTTTGGGCAGCTGCCCCTTGGGAAACACCGTCCCAACCCATAACGCCATTACAAACATCATTAATGCAACAAACTGATGAAAATACCCAGGAACCATCTGGTTTTGATCCATTCAAATCACTCAGCAGTATCTGGAATCCAGTTGATACATCGCAAAAACAATAAAAATATTTTTTTTTATCAAAAAGTAATAATTAAATGATTGTGATAAGAATAATTTTTTTTTGTTTTTTTTTCTTAACAAAAAAAAAAGAGAGACGGTTGTGATAATCACATATTTGATTTTAGGTACTTGATGTATTACAAAGTAGAAGTAAAAAAAAGGCAAAAAAAAAAAGTATTTAAATTTAAAATTATATACGTAAATGACAAAATAAATTATGTTCGTAACATAATTTTAATAAAAAATGAATTATTTCTTGAATTTTTTTTATTAAAAAAGTTATTTAGTTTTCCGCACACACGTATAATGAAATTTTTTTTTCTTCTTAATTATTTAAATCACATTGATTAATAAATTTTATTGTTCAAATCTATTTAATAATTTTTTTGAATATTTATTCAAGTTGTTATTTTTTCATACATTGTATAAAAATATTGATAATTGGTTTTATTAATTTAAAAGTACAGCCTACAAAGAAATTGTAATAAATTGGAATTTAAAATGTGCAAACAATTTTAACTGCTACTGATGCATTGTTTGAAATAACACAAAAATAAAATGTGAACAAGTTATCCACTCGAAACTATTGATCTTGATTACTCGTAGTCATGTACCTACTTTGTAAGACTGTTATTTCTTGTGTTAAAATAAAACCCAAAAGCTGATAAATAAATGAATTATTTATTGATTTTAAAACGCCAAGTGAATTTTTTTGTCAATATTTTCATCAGATTTATTCATTGTTTTTATACATTTAACATTTGTCCAACAGATCTTTTTTTTTTTTTCCCGACAGTGAACTGGATTTAACATTTTGAATTCTCCTCAGCAGATCCTTAAAAAAAAAAAAATTAAGCAATTAAAATTAACGATCAATGTCAACATATGATTAATAATTATTCTCAAATACCAAATTGTCTTCTTCAATTTTTTTCTGCAGCCTACTCCTATTAATTCCCGAACTACTGGGTCTAAGATTCGTTTGACTTAACACACATTTAGAATTTTTTTGCTGTTCCATTATTTTTCTCAAAAGTAATTGATTGTCCCTTTCAATTCTCATAGTTTCTGTGTTTGTAAAACTCATATTTTTTCGACGTTGATTACAACTAGAGCTATCTCGAGATACAGGGGACAAAAAACATCTTACTGGTTTTTCCGGTATTTTCGTTGATTGATTAGAGACAAAAGAGGAAGTTACATCAGTGATCAGTGACGATCTCGCTGTAATATTTGTCATCGCTGATTGTTCATCAAAGTCATCGTTCCAGATTGACTCGTCACTATATGAGTAATTATCATCTTCATTTCGAATTTCTTCTTCACTATTATTGTGATACTTTTCAACTGACTGACTTCGACTAAACATGATTATTCCAAAATGATATAATTATTTGACAAATATCAAGAATAAATTTAAATTGGAAGAATAATAAATGAAGAATAGGTATATTTTTATATAAATAATAATAAATGTCAAGAACTAGTAACCATGACAACGATTATGTAAAGAAAACACGCTCGGAAATCGTTCAAGGCAAGTACATGTCTCATGCTATTTAAATATTCACCCTTGGAGTCCGTTCAGAAACATTCTCATTTCGTGACTTTTGTTTTTGTCGTGGTCATAAAGACTGATAAAGACTTGGTCTGGTCAAGCTACCAAGCTATGATTTTTAAATTAACTTTGTTGTGGAGGATAAAAAACAAAAAAAAATTTATGGTCAGTCATACATATGTATATACAGAAAAACAAAGAAATTCCATACTTTTGGCACTTCTGTTTATTGATGAAAATTTTTTTTATATAAAATAAGCTTATGTATCGACTATTTAGAAAATTAGTCGATAATAAAAATTAATCTTGTAAGTTTTTATTCGATTATTTTCAGTTATAAAGTAAAATTTAATTAACAAATAATATTTTTTTATAAATAACGCCATAAATGAATTCTCTCTTTTATACTATAGTTTCAATAGACATTATCAACAATAGAGAAAAAATAATAACTAATTTTTATCAATTATACAAACACAATAATATATTAGTATTGAAATAAATATTATATGTTGGATTTAAGGACGGACATAATACGAACATTTCAACAATCCTCGACATATTTGACTGATTTTTTGGAAAATTTAAATACATCCGTTTCTTGTCTAATCGTATGATGGACTTACAATAATTGTTGACCTGGCCCGAATGTTGAACGCTTATGGCTGGCTCTTAGAGTATTCGATAATAACATATAAAATTAATAAAAATGATCAAAATTATTTTTGTTAGAAGTTGTCTATGGTTCTTTATCCAGGGCAACAAAGAGAAAAAGAAATCATATCAAAATAAATATATTGAAGTTTCAACTTGAAATTATGAAAACTTGATAACTTTTACTCGTTTTTAGAAATTATCTTGAGAACAGCCAAAGGTTTGTTCTTCATCCAGCCAATTGGATTATGTTCAATTTCTTTTTCAGTCAAAGTTTTTCCTTCGTAAAGATAGTTAGCAAAGTCAGACACAATTGGATCAGTTCCAACACTGCTCATTGCAACCACTTTTCCGTTATTGATGTGATAAGCAAAAAACTTAAAACTTTCGAGGGATCCATATATTTTTATTTTTTCAGCTTGTCCAGAACCTAAAAAAAAAAAACAAGCTTTTTAATTATCCGGAAACAAATTTATTGATGATCGACTTTTTAAAAAAAATTTTGTTCGATTTACCCGCGTATCTATAATTATTTCCTAATAATGCTGACCAAAAGAATGGTACTGTTCTTAGTTCTGTATTTTTTCCACAAATATTCGATGCTGCGATTTGACCATGATATTGAGCAAGGGCAAAGTGTCCGATTGTCTTACTTTCATTGCTTGATGAGAAAACTGGAGCATAAGCAATGTCTCCTCCCGCATACACATTGTCAATATTTGTCTTTAAATACTTGTCGACGACAATGGCACCGTTTTCTAACATCTCGATACCAGAACTCTTTAACCAATCAGTATAAAATATTGCACCAATACCCAAAACAACAATATCAGCTGGTAAAACTGTTCCATCAGTAAGCTCGACATGGCTGACTTGTTTTTCATCACTTGAAAGTAATTTTGCGATAGTCTGATTAAAAATAAATTGAACACCTTTAGCTTCGTGTCCTTGTTTTGCTCTTTCACCAATTTCTAAACCAAAAACTGGTTTTAATGGAACACTGTCATTTCCAACAATTGTGACAGATTTAACCTTGCCGACACAATAAGCAGCAACTTCCATTCCAATGAAACTCAAACCTAAAATAACAACATTTTTATCTTTAGATAGTTTTTTAAATGTTGTTCGTGCATCATCATAATTTCTTGAGACAAATATATTTTGTAAATTTGACCCAGGTATTGACAAAGTTCTTGCTTTGCTTCCAGTTGCCAAAAAAACATGATCATATTTTAAGTTTTCTCCGTTGCTTAATTTAATTATTTTTTCAGATGGTATCAATTCAGTGGCTTTAACATTGAGCTTTGTTTCAATTTTACGCTCATCATAAAAAGACTGTGGTCTTAAAAGACTTTTTTCAATATCAAAATCCATAATTTTTGATACCTTGACTCGGTCATAAGGCAACACTGGTTCTTTACAAATTAAAACAATTCGACCAGTGAACCCTTTTTGGCGAAGATTATCAACACATGTTGCACCAGCTGGTCCACCACCAACAACAACAGCGACTTTGGAGTTATCTATTTGACAGGTGACAAATTCTTTGACTTTTTTATTGGCAGCTAAATCTTTTTGCTTAGCCTGAACCTTGACTTGACCATTATCAACTGATACCTTGTAACAAGGAAGAGAGTCAAGACCTGGAAAATCTTCAATATCACCAGTTTTTATATTGAAACATGCTCCGTGCCAAGGACAACGTACACGTCCTTCACCAAGAGCACCAGTGTGTAAAAGAGCACCATAATGAGTACATTTTGTTCCTATTGCATGAAGTTCTCCGTTTTGTTTGATGAGCAGAATCTTTTGACCTTGATCACCTATAGGAAGAAGCTTCATTTCGTTCTCGTTAATGTCCTCTACTTTACACACTACACCCTCGACTATAATTTCCTCCATTTTTTCTTGTTTACCTGGAATATATATTTGATTAATTACAAATATATTTTTAATATCAAACATATTATTTTAATAAAGATGATTACTTGTTATTTCTATTTGAAACAAATACAGCTTTTTAGGTTTCAGAATATTTTATTCCATAAATTCATCCCGTCATTTTTTAAATTTTATTTTATTATTACTCTTAAAGAGTCTATAAAGATAAACATAACAAGCTTGACAAATGACAACAGGTTGGTTACGCGCAATCGCACTGGGTACATACAGTAAAATGTAAAACATGTAATTTTAATCCAAATTGTTTATATAGAAAAAAAAAAAAAAAAACATATGTTTGAAAAAACATTTGATTAATAATCAATTAATAATCAAACTATTTTTATCAATTCATAAGTTACTCAAAAAAATTGTTGGTTACTCACTTGATATATTAGCTTCATTTTTGTTTCTTCTATCTTTAATAGAGTACGATTTACAGTTTTTCCCACCCATTTCTGAGCTAGTCTTTATAATTATTATTTTTTAATTTTTTTAAGAGTAAATTGAAGACAATAAAATTTATAAGCCTTAAAAATAATTGACTTGGAAAAAATCACACAGAGTAGTATAGTGTTTATTGATAAGGCACAGAAGGTGATAAGATATTTTCAATATCACTTTGTATTAGATGATTGAAGTAGTAACGCGCGAATATAATTTTTAAAGTTGTCAAATATTTATCAACAGTTAAAAGAAGCAAAGATTCTATAGCAAATTATTCAACTATTTCACTTTTCTTTTTATACTTATTTGATGCACAAAAGTATTTTTGTTATAATAAATTATAATCTCATTGATTAACTACTGGTAAAGAGTAAAAAAAAAAAATAGGTATATAGTTTATGTAGTAATTTTTATAAACTCAATTAGAAACAAGAAGTCTCACAATAAAAATAAACAATATGTCAAAACATAAATATTTTAATTATTATTCTGAATAAAAGTGAAAGGAATTAAATTTCTGTAGCCTTGTATACCTACTTCAAAACATTTCAAAATATGTATGCAATTATGCAAGATCAAAACCAGGTTACTGATAGCATTTAGAAATAAAATAAATTGACCAATGAAAATTATTACATCAGAAATAATTGACAAAATCATTGGAGATTTCAAACCCATCGATGTCAAATTGTGCCCAGTCACCTATTATGAAAAAAAACCAGAAATTAGAAAAAATAAAGAAGTTCCCCCGCCGGAAATCGAACCCGGGTCTTTTGCATACCGGGCAAACGCCTTGACCTCTAGACTTAGTGCCTAGTGGTCTTCGATTAGGGATGTGAAAAAATTTTGTAACCGTCACATGACCGTTTTGTGACGCCGTCACAGACGGTCTGTGACGCGGGCAAAATCGTGACCATTTTTATGACCAAATTTTTGTGACCAAATTTATGACGAGTTATCGACTGACCGTCAGTTTTACATCTAGAATGCCATCTAACAATTTTTTTTTTTTATCAAAAAATAATAATAAAAAATTATTTAA
>MKYW01000245.1:55533-72088 GCA_015776835.1 Aphidius ervi | reverse complement strand
CCGCGAGTCTAGATGGCTCACAAATTTTTTTTTTCGTTTTTTTTTAACATAACTATTTGATATGGATACAAAGTTACTAATCTAGTAAGCTCACAGTACTTAGCAAACTTTTTTAAAAATACATAAGCTGGTTACAACAACAATATTCAATGATTTCAGATTTATGTTTTAAAATTTACAATGATAAATATAATTTAATATTGGTCTATTGTATAGGGGGTCTTGGATACAAACCGTATCCTGGTCACGAAGGCTTAGCTGAGAAAAGAAAACAACGGCGGATACGAACGACATTTACCTCAGCACAACTCAAAGAGCTAGAACGAGCTTTTCAAGAAACTCATTATCCTGACATATATACGAGAGAAGAGATAGCTATGAAAATCGATCTGACCGAAGCGCGAGTACAGGTGAGCTGTATGAAAAAAAAAATTTCCAGTTTTTGAAAGCAACTTCTTGCTGGAAATCAAGAACAAAAAGAAAAAAAAATAATCGATTTTAAAAACGAAGTCTTTCTTTAAGGTTGAATTCACAGTAGATTTTTTTTTTTTTTTGGTCTCATTTTTCGAATGAAATTATCTACATTGTCAATTTATTTTTTATTTTCATTGTTTGATTTTTCTGAGATATTTACTGTGAGATTTGAAAACTGTCACACACAAGCTATATGCGTTACCTCATACTTTTAGTAACTACTATTTTAAAACGCACCGGAAAACGTTGAATTTCTGTCAGTTTGTAGTGCTAAAGACGACAAATTTTATGATATAAATTTTCATTCTTTCGTGTGTTGCGTTTAATAAATAAATAACTTCAAAATATGAAAATTACGAGAGAAGCATGGCACACAGACATGAACACAAGCATGGTTTTAGTGTACGGTGTCAACTTTGCTTGCTAGTGTGTAGCCACGCACACACATCCCGAGATAAAATTTTTCAGTCTCTGAACTGTCTCTGAGTCTCTGAGCAATATCTAAATAATCTCTATCACTCTCTAGCAGTAGCTGAAGAATCTCTCACTATCTCTACGTTGTACTGTGAGAGACGAATTATCTCTGAGTGAGAGATTCGAACTTTAAAATAAAAGTCAGCGTCTCTGGAGCAGAGATGAATCATCTCTGAGCAAGAGATTCAAACTTTAAAAAAAACAGCGTCTCTATCCCAGAGACGAATCGTCTCTGAACGAGAGATAGGTACTCAAAAAAAAGCAACATCTCTGTTCCAGAGACGAATCATCTTTGGGCAAGAGATTCAAACTTTAAAAAAAACAGCGTCTCTATCCCCGAGACAAATCATCTCTGAACAAGAGACCAAAATTTAAATAAACAAATTTGTTCCACATTTATAACATATCTGCGGTGGTTGAGTAGGTAGAGTTCCAGATTGTAATTCGTAGGTCCCGGGTTCGAGTCCAGGTCGGTTCACAAAATTTTCGCTCAAATATTTTTCGGTCGTAACTTCACAATACAATTACATTACAGTAAGCGAATAAATTCCCCTATATCTTCTGAGTTAGTTCTAAAAAAAGTGAAATCGTAATTAATTTTTTTTTTTTGCAGTTTTTTACCGGTTTGATAAAGATAAAAGATTGACCTAATTAGTAATAATATTGATTTAATTAGTAATAATACAAAAATTTATAAATTAATACTATCTAGCTTGTAGAGTCTCTGAACACTCTCTGACAGCGAGACGGATAAGAGAGTCTCTGTACACTCTCTGATAGAGAGACGCATCAGAGAGTCTCTCACAGCGAGACGGATGAGAGAGTCTCTGTATTCTATCCCTGGTGGCGCGTACAGAGATGATTTTCAGAGACTCTCTCGTTCAGAGATTCAAAAATTTCATCTCGGGATACTACTGAAGAACCTGGTTTTTTTATCTGTGGCGCCACAAAAATTTTTAGGACACGGGAATAAAAAATATTGGATCAAGATATCCTAATTTCAAATCTGGGCCGGATCCAGATTTTGTATCGGATATGGATCAAGATGGTAATGTTTTTTCGTAAAGTTCGAATCCAGGTTGGATCAGGGTATCCTTATGTTGTCTTCAGGATAATCTAAGGATACATGATCTGAAACGGATTTAGATTCTGGATCCAATTCGGATTAGGATACATGATCTGGAATGAATCCAAAATAGATCAAGGAATAAGAAATCGATCAAAAAAAAAAAATTAGAATTTTTTAATTGATTTTTTTTATTATATGATTTATACCGTCATAGCACCGTACTCGGACAGCCCCTAGTAGTCGGACACTTGGCTGTTATTCAGTAATCATGCCGATAATTTTTATTTCAAAATGCAAACAATTTTTTTAAATATTTCTACTTCTTATATTCTTTAATTCAAACAGACGGTTTTTGTTTTATAAATAATAAAAATACTTTTTTAAAAATATCAAAGGTAGAATAAAATTATGTGACACTCAAACGGCTATCAGAGGGCACCGTAAGAAGTCGTAGTCGAGTGATTGCTACACGGAGAAAAAAATACTGTAGATATTACAGTTTTGTCTGTAATTTTTGGTACAGTATCGATATGTTGTAAAAAATACTGGAAATATCGTATATTTTGCATGACAAAACTGTAAACTGGAAAATTCATTAGTTCTCGTTAAGAATTACAGTTTTTCGCTGTGAATTTAACAAATCAAATTTGTTATGAAAACATTCAAAGATTGACTTCCGAAAAAATGCAACATTAAAAACTGTAATTTTTACGTTGTTGAAACATTAAACGGTATTTTACATTTTTTTGTTGTGAAAGTGACACATTTTTTATGTATACTTAGCTTCTTTTCCCAGAAATTGGGTTAACAAAATCAATAAAAGAATTTACGTTTTTTCGATGAATATTTAACAGTATGCTTGACAATAGATTACTGTGTAAATTTTATCATTCCAGAATAACGTACTCGTAGTGTAGATTTTACAGTTTTTGGTGGTAAAACAAAATAAAAGAAAAATTAATTTAAAAAAATGTAAAGTTTACAAGGAGGATGATGAAAACACATGATACGAATGCAAATTTTAAGGTTCTTTGAGAACATAAACCATTTACAATAATGATATTTTATTATTTAAATAAATAGAAAAAAAATCCCAAGGAAAAGCAGTAGCTAAGGAAAAGATGTAGCTAAGGAATTAAGGTTGCCAAAAAAATTATGTTTCAAGCAATATTAATTCCTTGAAATATAATTTTTTGGGAACCTTAATTCCTTAGCTACATCTTTTCCTTAGCTACTGCTTTTCCATGGACATTTGTATTCTTAAAAAATAAATTCACATGTATTTTATTTAAAAAATGAATAAAAATCCAAAGGAAAAGCAGTCGCTAAGGAAAAGATGTAGCTAAGGAATTGAGGTTGCCAAAAAATTATGTTTTAAAGAAATAATGTTGCTTAAAATATAATTTTTTGGCAACCTCAATTCCTTAGCTACATCTTTTCCTTAGACATTTGTATTCTTAAAAAATAAATATACATGTTTATTATTTATAAAATAAATAAAAATCCCAAGGAAAAGAGTAGCTAAGAAAAAGATGTAGCTAAGGAATTAAGGTGTCCAAAAAATTATGTTTTAAGGAATTAATATTGCTCGGAACATAATTTTTTGGCAACCTTAATTCCTTAGCTACCTCTTTTCCTTAGCTACTGCTTTTTCTTGGACATTTTCATTGCTGAGAAATAAATTTACATGTATTTTATTTACAAAATCAATTAAAACCCCAAGAAAAAGCAGTAGCTATGGGAAAGATGTAGCTAAGGAATCAAGGTTGCTGAAAAATTATGGTACCGAGACGTAATTCCTACGGACTTTTTTCCCACGACTGTTTCCCCATTGATATTGTACCGGCGGACTGTCACCCTACCTGACTTAGTATTTACGGACTCTCAGCTGACGACGACTTTCTCCCCAAAGACACTATATATATATATAAATTTTTTTTTTTTTGAGCTTTCATCTCAGAGCGTATTAAAATAGTTTGTTGCATTGCGCGGTCATCTTTATTCTGTAAGTATTGGGAAACGCACTGTGGGCGTGGCCAATCGCTGTAAGCAGCCGGCAAAAAAAGAAGCTAATTACATGCAGTCAAGTATATCCCATTAGCATAGAATTTTATTGTTTATCAAAAAAATGTTATTAACTATTGAGTATATACTGTCATGGGCACGAAAAATGAATTCCTCACGAAATTTCCTTAAAGGAAATCATATTATATATGCGGAACATATTACGAGTATTGGTGTAAAAATTGATTCAAGTGATGAGTATCATATGTTTGCCACTTGGATACAAACATCTCCATGTTATGATATTGAAGGTCGATTCAAAAAAATTAATGGTGAAACATTATCAGTAACATGTTCATGCAAAGCTGGTCTAGGAGAAAAATGCAAACATATCCTTGGTTTCCTTATTTACTGTTTTTTGTAAGTTTTCTTTTTATAAATATGTATTTTGTTTATACGAATGACAGGTTAAAGTGACAGGTTCATAGCAACAATTCTTTTGAAAATCAAATTAAATTGTTATTTAAGAATTTGATAACAACTAAGTCTAGATGATGAGCTAATAAAAAAGTTTCATATACCAGTATTAATAATGTAAATCAATGAAAAAAACAATAAAAGTGATCATTTAACATACACATTGTTTGTCTGTGGGGTGTGTGTCGCGTGGGGTGAATGCCCGTGGGAAGAGAGTCTGGTTGGGTGTGGATCCGTAGGGTGTATGTAGCTGGGAGGACTGTCCATAGGAAATGGGTCCGTTGGATGATCATCAGGGAACCGCCAAAAAATTATGTTTCGGGCAAAATTAATTCCTTAAAACATAATTTTTTGGCAACCTTGATTCCTTAGCTACATCTTTCCCTTAGTTACTGCTTTTTCTTGGACATTTCTATTGTTAAAAAATAGATTTACATGTATTTTATTTACAAAATCGATTAAAACCCCAAGAAAAAGCAGTAGCTATGGGGAATATGTAGCTAAGGAATCAAGGTTGCTGAAAAATTATAATTCAAGCAACATTCATTCTTTGGAAGATAATTTTTTGTCAACAATAATTCCTTAAGAAATAATCTTCTGGCCACATTAATTTCTTAGCTACTGCTTGTCCTTATGATTTTTATTTATTTGATGAATTTAAAATCATGTAATTTATTTTTTCTATAAGTGAATGTTCAAATAAATTCATTGCTGATAGAATTGTTGAACCAATTTTGGTAAGGAGCTGATGAATTAACTGAGCCTACAACACAATTCATTTAGTTTCATTTTTTTTTTCAAATACATTTACCATAACAAATGAAATCAATACTGGCAAATGTATAAGATAATGATGAAACTATAAATACATTGTATTGTCATATTTATGATGTACTAAGGCATTTGCTATAATTATCTCATTTTACAACAATATAAGAGCTATACGTTAGCTTTTATCATAAAGATCATCCAAGTAAAATAAAAAACTGTTTCTTGTCAAGTTGCGTTCGTGGTTAAGTCGGTTAAAGCACGGTGTTAGGAATACGTAGAATTAGGTAGCGTTCAGGGTGTAGGGGTTCGATTCTCGACCGATGCCAGTAGTCATACAAAAAAAAAATAAAAAAATTTAAAATATCACGTAGTATCTCGATTATATTTTGCTTTTTGAACATTCAAAAACTGTAATTTTTACATATTATTAGAGTAACACAAACTTCACATATAACAAATGTAATATTTACATTTTTTCGGAATAACACAACTTAAACGCGTCGGAACGTGAATTTAACCTTTTGTTCTCTGTAAAATTTACATTTTTCATCGGCATTAGGACATCAAGATGTCATGTATTATCATAAATGTAAATTTTACATTTTTTCGGTATCATACCTAAAACTACAGAAAAAAAATGTAAAATAAACTTTTTATACTGTAATATCTACAGTATTTTTTTCTCCCTGTACTATTTAAATCATCAATTTTTGTGTCTATCAAGTATAATTAATTTTAGTGTTTGATATTAATTTCTGTAAAAATGTTTGAATTTTCCGATTAGATAAAAAAAATTTTAGATTAAAATTTTATAAATATAAATAATGAAGTCCGACTACTGGAGTCCTTTAATTTTATCTCGGATCACTAATAACAACTAGTAAAACTGACAACATTATCAAACATAATCTAAATTTGTTTTACGTTGATATTTTTTTCCCTGTCTAGAAAGTGGTACCTAACACATGCAACAACCGGTTCTCATATATTTTAGATGTCCGGATACCGGAGAAATTGAAAAATTTTTGAATTAATTAAATTTTCATTGAATTTATAATTTATACGAATTTTTTTTTTGTTTAATGAAAGGTATTATTTTAAAGAATTTAAATGAAGAAAAATTTTTTTTTTTTTGTTTCACGGAGAGAAATCCGCAGCATATATTACTGTAGTGGTATCGTAAAAATCATAGCTGACGTCATTAAAGCGACTAATTCCCACTTATTATAATGATTATTATTATATTTCATCTAAATTTTTTACTGTAGTCTACCGGAATTTTTGGAAGTCTTGAGTTAATGGTATACTTTATGCCAGAAATTACTGTAGTGTACAGCAGGTTTTCCCGCCAGATGACACGAATATTTATTGGAAATCAAGTGTGTTCCTAACCTCTTCTAAAAAAGTTTATTGTTTTTATTTTATTCATGAATCTAAATAAAAATGCGGTGAAACACATGAAAATTATAAAATGGTTTATTTTTTAAAAATTAATAAACACGTTACATTTTTATTTTGATGTTTAAACAATAAGGTTTTATTTAATTTTTTGTGTTGTTTTTTTGTTTTGTTTTGATTAAAATTACTGTAGTGTAGTAGGAAATTCTAGTCGATCCTGGTGGCCTCCCCACGCAACTTCTCAATTTCCAGTAGACTACAGTAAAATTTGTTTGATACTCTACAGCATTATTTGCTGCGGATTTCTCTCCGTGTTTTAAATATATTTTTTATAGTACTTCAAATAGTTTCTATTACTTCTCTACCGTCCAAGTACTGGTGCCATGACGGTATATATTTATAAACTGATAGTTCTGAGTAATGATAAATAGACAAACGACATGAAAAATACCTAAACCTTAACTGAACTAAATCATAACCGAAAATAATTTACAGTACACGACCAGGATTCGAATTCTCGAACGCGGAACTAGAAAATCTAAAGGTGGAACCCTGGCTTCTGAGCCATTTGACGTTCGATATCCGGTCATATTTTTTTTTTCAATAGTTCAGACTTAATTACATGCGTCAAAAATATATTTCCTTCTTGTCTTTCTGGTATCACATCTTAATTAATATACTCACAATTAGTGACAATTTCGAATACTTGACACTTTTTTTGTAAAAAAAACTTTGTTTTTTTTTTTGTTGAGATATCACATCTTTTCGTAAAGTAAACAATTTATTTATGCTGTCAAAGTAGTTTGGAGGTTATGTCGTGAATACAAACAAATAATAACATACTGCAGTGCAGCCAATATATAAACACGAAAAACAAAGACGTCGTAGAAAAAAGAGAAAAAAAATAATTGTTAAGTTTTACCAACTAAACGGAAGAAACCTGGTCAATTTAGCAAAAACGTAATGACCCTAATATCGATGTTGTTTTAGAAATATAATTACGCAACAAAAAAATCTAGTTTTTTCTTTAAAAAAAAGCTGGACATCGATTTATGGGATCACTACCAAACCTCAGCATCCTCATTCAACTCTATCATATTTTAATTAAATTTCTAAAAATTGGGGACGGAAAGGGACAAAATATTTGATGTATAATAAGGCACGGTAGTAGTAGTTCTTATCATCACACATATTCTCATTAACACATGAATATTTCCTTCTCATACGTGACTCGAGGCACTACTGTGCCTCTTGATAGTTATATTAAACATATTTCCTCGTAAAATAAAGAACTCCACTCGTTCTTCTTACGTAAAATCCTGGAACATTAACTAATTGACCACAAGAAACTTGTTTTCTAAGCCCAAAAATAAAGTTGTGAATCCAAAAAACTTGGAGTAATAACAATTACTAATGAATAATATTCATTTGGATTAACGTTATGAATTTGATTATTTAATATTAATATTAGAAAAAATATGTATTTGATAAATAGACATGCTCATTTTATGTGAAAAAAAAATATATATATATATATGCGACGTTAAAATTGCTGTTTTCCTCTCGATCTGGGATTTAAGACGATGAAAAACGAGCATTATCGCTAGAACTCACTTATGTGACATTCGTATAAAGGCGCAGCATTATGAATATTTAGATTTTCCATATGAGTTACATACTTTAATATTCTCCATGAAAGCCCTCGATTTTGACTTATTGTTTTATTTTTCTGTAATAACAAGAGAAAATATTCTGCCATCTATAAATATTTTTGGAGAAACTAAAAATTTTATGGTTAACGTCTGGTCGGGATAATTTAATTAGACCAAGAGCATTTATATTTTTTCACGTGTGATAGCTTGAGAATTGTCTGACTCCCAAAGATGAATATGGCATTCGAAAAATAGTTGTTATTATGATACTCGAAAGTACGCACTCGCTGACTTATCCACCCAATACGTTCCAAAACAATAATACGCGTACATCAGCTCAACGGGATAGTTTTTAATCACATTAAGTGGATCTACACAGTATAAAGTTAGGATTACTCTAGGGTACATCCACTGCCGCATATGACCCCTCGAATGTCAAACACCCCAATGACCAACGAGGAACGATTATTTTTTCATATCACCCCGTGCCTACATACTATTCAGGATCGCATGGTGAAATTTTGAGTAAAAATTGCATTCGAACTTGGGTAAAGAATAGCGTGCTTCAGTAACATTTAGCGTAGCTTCGTGAATCACCATCAAGTGTCTGTTACTGGAGGACTTAAGTAAAAATTGCTGTCGTATGGGCTTACTGAGACAAGATGGACGACCAATACAGTTCATCGTTTTTCTTACGCAAATTGCTGCAGCCCATCCATTGGAGATACACGGAGAGAAATTTTGAGTAAATATTACTGAAGCGTAGTAGGAAAATTAATTGGTGACGACATTTCTTGGGCCTATTCCTATATATGTATATATACTAAACTATATAAGCTGTATAACTAAATTTTCTCCCTCTACATCTTGAATTTTTACGCCACTCACCTAAAACTAGTAAAGAAAAACGAAAACTAGTTACTCACCTAACTTAGCAAAAAATAGTCATGCCAAAAAAATTTAGAATTGGGCCATGCAAATAAATGTGGATAATAAATATAAGAAGGCCCAAAAATAATTAAATAGTACGATTGATTTTGGAAAAAAAAAAACAATGTTCACTTTTTTTAACATTACCTGATTTGGTCCGTGAGTTTGAAAAATCTTAAAATAATAAAAAAAAAAAATAGTTGATGCTACTCCTGAAGCGTTGTTGTTCGAAATCTCAATCAAAGTGATCGATTTGTTGTAGGATTTAGGTCTAGCACCAAAATGTAGATGAAAAATGGATGGAAAAATTACATCGTTCTGGGAAAAAAAAATAAGACAAACTAAACTTCTTGAAAGCCAATTCGATTGAAAAGTTTACAAATTATCGCATGTCTGTGGATGACTCCGTCCTACTTAAAAAATTATGCGAGAATCATCTTTATTGACTTAATAAAAAAAAAAACAATCGTCTTTTAAGTCCTATTTTTTCAATTACCTGTCCCTGCTCAAGGATATATTTTGTCTTTCACATGTTAAATGTTAAATTAAGGTGGCATTGAGATTTTCAGAGCTTGCTTGGATATTGCTAGAGTGTAATAAAAATGATTTATACATTGTTCACAGACCCAGAGAAAGTTCTTTTGAGAATAAGAGCAGAAAAAAAGTGACATGTGCTTCGGTGTTTGATTGTATTAAAAGCGTTAATTTTGAACAAATATACTCTAGCCAAATGAAATGTAACAAGGCTATAAATGTAGCTACAAAAAGGGAAAGGCAAATTTGAAAAATCGAGAAAGTATACACTTTTATACATGGGGTGACAGATGTCACTACGACAGACAGATAAATATTTAATCGGCGCTCCATAAGCTGGCGTTACACAGAAGTATGCGTGACGAGTGACGGTTCAAACATACTTTGTGGTGCTTACTGTTGCTTTTCTTGGACCAACATGTATATGAATAAATACACCCCAATAATTCGACGATTGACAAAAACATTCCCTCCTTCAATAGACTGCACATATTTCTAACGAACACAACATGAACTCTGCAACATCTGTGCTACCCCATTGCAGAAAGTAAGATAAACATTGTTTCGTCGTAAATCTAAGTAATTTTATAAAGTAAGAAAAAAACAATAAATATAAAATATTTACTCACCGTAAATATCTATATCTATAGAAGTAAATTTGATCAATGAAAAAAAAACCAATGACAAGAAGCAGCTATGGAAAAGATGTAGTCCACAACATAATTTTTAGTTTACTCGAGATGAAATTTCTCTAGAATGTCTTTTTGGTCTTCGACAGTCTTTGAAACGTCTTTTTCAGCATGTATAACTATTGTCGATCTTTGAATCATCTTCCGTTAAAAGACACACGTCTTTGAATGGTCTTTACATATACATTTTGAGCTCAATTGCAGAGACGTTTCAAGGGTTTATTCAATTCTGCACATTTGAAGAACCTTTGAAACGTCTCTGCTGTCTCGCTAAAAATTTTAAAACTAAAAACATTATTTTAATCTCTGGTTCAGAGATTGAAAATTTGATCAACCCTTGCAACGTCTCTGCTGTGTCGCTCAAAATTTTAGATTTAAAAATGTTATCTCAATCTCTGGTCCAGAGACTGAACGTCTTTCAATGAAAGACCAGTACTTAAAAAAGTTATTTGCGCCTCTGATCTCAGAGGCGAAAAGTCTCTAAATGAAAGATCGGCACTTGAATGTTTAAATAAAAAAAATATTAATCAATCTTTATCATGTCTGTTGTGGTTAAGTAAGTTAGATTCAGGAATGTCATGCAGGAGACCCGAGTTCAAGCTCAGGTATAATCAAGAATTTTTCTTAAGAATATGTTGTTTGTTGTACTATCTTGTCAGTACTGTCGAAGTTGAAATGGATTAGTTTCAAATAAGTGCATCACTTTTTTTTTCAAATTTTTTTATTAAATTACTTAATTTTTGAAAGCATGATAAGTCATGATTGGGTGAATATTTGCGGCCAATGCTCAACGCAGCACTGGTAGCCAAGGTATATTTTCTACCCCTGATTCGTCTCTGTACAAAAGACAATCGTCTCTTTCAGCGAGGTTTTTCAAAGAAACACGCGAACCCCTGAAACGTCTCTCTGGTGGCACTGAGCGAGACGATTTTCAGAGACGAATACTGGCGTCTCGGATCGAATGACTAAAAAATTTCATCTCAGGTGATGCAGGACGGTTGTCTTTAAAAGAAAGATAATCAAACCCGATAGAACACGATGAGCATGCATTTAGGAAAGAGCAGAACGCGAAAGGGTGAGCAGGACTGAAAAATTTCTACTCGGGGTCTTTTTTCTTTGTCCTTCAATCGTCTTTATTTGTCCAATTTCCAAGACTACCTTGAGTTTTAGAATAATTTTTCTTAGAAATTAATGTTGCTTGAATAATAATTTTTTTGGCAACATTAACTCCTTAGTTAAATCTTTTCCTTAGCTACTGCTTGTTCTTGGGTTTTTATTTATTTATGAAATGAAATACATGTAACTTAATTTTGAAAAATAAAAATTCCTAAGGAAAAGCAGTAGCTAGGAAACGATGTAGCTAAAGACCTAATGTTGCCAGGAAAATTATATTTTAGAATAAATCTTCTTAGGAATTAATGTTGCTTGAATAATAATTTTTTTGGCAACATTAATTTCTTAGTTACATTTTTTCCTTAGCTACTGCTTTTTATATAATTTATTGTTATTACATTTTTATAAATTTATTGTCTTCGTAATTGCTACCTATCCTGAAAAAAACCTAAATCTATTGGTGTTGTCTTTACGGGGACTCGAACCTTCAATGTTCTGATTACTAAACGCACATCTTTACCCACGCGGCCATCGAACGCATATAATTTCAAAGTGTTTTCTGTAAATCTATAGCACAAGTTGGCCGAGATAAATTGAATTTGTAAAAACAATAAATAATATAATTTCTTTTTTAATTGAAAAAATTTTAAAATATATTTTTACGTCTTGAGTCATACTAACATTGCTTTTATTCTAAAAAATAAAGTCTTGAAAAAATAAAATCAAGTTTTGATGTTTATTTATTATTTAAGACCAGTTGATATTATTGCATATAATCGCATTTCGTATTATACATGTATTAAGACGGATGTATGATCTTGAATAGAAATGAAATAAAATTATATGAATCGATATATATTATCAAATATACGATATTATAAAATATCGAGCAATAACATACATTAAGGATTTCACCTGAAAACCGGAGTAATATAAAATTATATATTATTATATATAATAAAATGTTATAACATACGATAACATTGACATGAGATTTTTCCTAAAATTATAATCATATGTAATTCTATGTTATTGTATATTATTGTATAATTTATTACCAATAATATAATTATAATTACCAGGTTATAATTTATTATACAATAATATCGACGTAAGATTTTGCATAAAACCAGTCATATAAAATCATATGATACTACTTGGAATTTTATGTTATAACATACAATGACATCGACAGAAAATATTGCATAAAACCAGAGTTATATGCAATTATATCGCATTATATACAATTGTAGATTATAACACACAATTACATAGTGATAAGATTTTGCATAAAACCAGTCATATAACATTATATGTTGCTACTTCTCATTATATATTATAACATACAATAACATTGACATAAGATATTGCATAAAAACAAGAATCATATATAATTTCATAGAATTATATAAGAATTATTAACAAATTCTGAGCTGCCGCTGCGATTGTAGATCCGTAGCGAACGTATGCGCACTCTCCAGTCACTGTAAATACTAATCTCTTGCGCATGCAAACATATAAATTGTGGTGGCGGCAGCTCACAATTTGTTAATTAATTTATAACTCAGTAAATTATTGCTAAAAAAATTTGAAAATTTGAGAAAAACTTCTTGATATATAGATGAACAATGTTGCCACTGACAAGTTTTTCAATTCTAAAATTTTCTCGACACTTTTTTATCTGGAAGTTTGAAAAACGTATTTTCCGACCGGCATTACTCAATAAATTAATAAAAAAAAACAAAACAAGTAAATATTATTTTGTAAGTTATTTTTATTATCGCTAGGCTATAACAAAACTATATGCCAAGTTTCAAGTCGATTCATTAATTATTAACAAAGTTATGACGAGTTAGACCTGGAAAAATAATGTTTTTTTCAAAAAAAAAAATATTAAACTTTATTTTTTAATTCATTAAATAATTGTAATTGAATATAATTTATTTGAAAGAAAATATGTCATTTTTGACTCTTCACATAAAGGTATTTTTTTTTTTTTTCAAAATCATTTTGAAATTTTCGTCAATTTAACCTGAACAACGTTACGTTTTATAGGCCTCCGAGCGCTCAGCGTGTTATAGAATCCGGACCCTCAATTGTATATTGTATGGATACAGTTGGCATTTACTTTTTTAATGTGAAAAATATAATTGCTCACAAAAATATAAAATAATTCTTTTTTATGATTATTTTAATTATGTAAATTATTTCCAATTTTAAATGAAATAATTTGAACAACAAATAAGTGAAAAAAATAAAATAAAAAATCAGATGTATATGACTTTCAGTTTATCTAAACTCTATGAAATTAAAATTGAATATCATATCATAATAAAAATATCATAATAAAGAGAATAACTTTACTTGATATACCTGGATATAACATGAGAATAGTATTTTCCGATTATTTTTTCTCCTTACTGAATTAAAAAAACGAAAAGAATTTTTAAAAATTGAATAAAAAAATTAGTGCTCATAAATCTATTTACAATTTTTTAATAAAATGTTATATCAATCACAAAATCTATTATGTTTCTATTTCTATTTTTTATATTCATAAATAATTTTTTCAAAATTAATTTATCACTTTTCTTGCTTACAAACAAGAAAAAAATGAATAAAATATTTTTTTTTTTTCTTAGAAACAATTTTCTAATAAATTTTTTTTTATTGCGTTAATTTTTTTCGGGTTTTTTAAATCAGCGAGTAACGAAAAAATGAAAAAAAAAAAAAAAAATTAATATCAGTCAAATTATTTTTTTGGTGTCCCATTTTACTCCGATTTTCCTTATATTATATTTATTGTTTATTTTCAATCTTTTCCTTTCATTATTATGTTTAATATGTTCTTTCAGTATTATATTTAATAAAAAGGTTTTTCTATCAAAATATGTTACTTAGAATATATAATAATTCAATGCCTAAAAATTAAGAAAAATGTTTTTCCAACTAACATATAACGATTAATCCTAATAACGACCTCATCATATAAAATTATAATTTAACTCACTTTAATTATTTGTTTTCAATGAATTCTTCGAAAATAATTAATAAATAAATATTGAAAATTATTAAATTCAGAAATTTAAGCACTTTTTCTTGTTTTAGCTTTCCAATATTATATCCACTGTCATAAAATTTTTGTCTTTTAAGTTTTTTTAAATATTTTGATGTATTATTGGGGATGAAGTTTTTTTTATTGTAGTTGATTGAAGTTTTCTTTAAACTTTTTCCAGAATTCAAAGCACTCTCAAATAATGGATCAGCCATTGTATCTTCTTGACCATCGTCAACATCATCAGTTGATATTTCATTTTTATAATTTTTCTATCCTTTTTAACAAGCAATTTATTAAAAATTCGGACTTTAATTGCTGGCCGTAGTGCAGTGGGGTTTTCATCAGATGTTGCTGCCACCGTAGTCAAAAAAAATAATGCTGCTGAGAGTAGACTTGAAAAAAATTAACGACATAATACAAAAAAGAAATCAAGTGATTCGGGGAATGATATGTTCTCATAGCCTCATGAAAAATAATATATTATTGAAACCGTCAAAAAACATGTTTAGCTACCACATCAAGCCTTGACCGATACAGATCTTGTAAAATATGCGAAAATTTTTTAAAAATTCTAGACTTTAAGAGTGTTTTTGTGAGAAATGGTATACATTAATCAGGCCCTAGAAACTATAAGTCTTTATTAATCAATCTTGATGATCAAGATGACCTAGGCACACACATATCAGTTGCATAAAAAAAAAAATAATAATCGAGTTATTTATTTTGATAATTTTGGAAAATCAGATCTTCCTGAAAAACTAAGAAAAAATCTCGGTGCTGATCGCATTCTCGTGAAGGAGAATACAACATGGCCAAGCAATCGCCCAAGCCTGGTAAAATGTTGCCAAGTCTTGGCTGCCAGTCTTGATCAATGCTTGACCGAGGCTTGGGGATTAACACCAATTTAAGCTTAGCGACAAATACTCGGCCAAGCATTGGCTGCCAATACTCCGCCAAGACTTCCGAAAATTTATTAATTTAATAAAAAAATTTTCGTTTAAACAATTATCGTTTAAACAATTTAATTTTTTTAGTTATATCAGTAATGATTTATTAGGCCGAAAAAATTACACCATAAGTACTTGACATCACCAGGACTTGATCACGGTATCTCCTAGTTAATACTCCGGAGCCTTACTTACTTAACCACAGTAGCAAAAATTAACGATAACGAAAATTTGTTCTGCTTAAATATTCATTATAATCATGCCACTTCAAGAATTAACTCATGAATGGCTTGATAAGAGCTCACCAGCTCTGTTGTAGATTACCACATAATTTCTTTGGCTACATTAAATCCTTTAGCGATTTGCCAAAAATAATTTATATTTTTTTCGCAAATGGCTAAAAGTCTGAAGAATTAATGTAGATGACCACACAATTTTTTTTAGTTTCATTCTTTAATTAGCTACATTTTCCAAAATAAATTAGAATACTTTTGGCAAATATCTAAAGGTTAAATAACAAGAAAAAAAATTTTGTGGTTGTCTACATTAATTTCTTAGTCATTCATCACAATTATTTTAATTTATTTTGGAAGATTCTTTCGTTTTTTTACTTAAACTGCTGAACTTATTTTTTCCTTTTAAAGAAACGGGCATGCAAAATTTTACTGCCCAGGGCGCCTGAATTCCTCGCTACGGCACTGGTGCTAGAGTCAATAGGCAGCGCTTCGGTAGTGGGCGCTACACTGAAAAAACGTTCGCGCTGCAGGCACGGTCTATTGTACCGGTAATGGTAGACAGCTACAGTAGCAGGATGTCCATGTAAATTCACAGTAAGCACCCGTATATTCTCCGTAAACTGTACTGCTGTGAGAGCAGTACAAAGCACTGCTGTGGCAACTGAATGCGCGCATCTGTATGCGCGGTCATATACGGTTCACGACTTTGACATCACTTATAGGTTAGGA
>MKYW01000245.1:0-19947 GCA_015776835.1 Aphidius ervi | reverse complement strand
AAAATATATATATATATATATTAAAATTTATAAATTATTATCTAAATTTTTATCGAAACATTTTTTTCTCCTTGACGAGCTTTATTGATTGATATTAATAAATTTCATAATTAATCGTTATTTTAATAACTATACGATATATAACCGATAAATAGCCGTTTTTTCCATACTTCAACTCCATTTATAACGACTTTGCGCATGTGTAGGAATTTTTTCGGTATTTTTCCCGTAATCGTGAGAAAATTTTTTATAAAAACTGAATAAAAAAATATGTTGTCTGGGATATGATAATATCCTCTGAAAGTGTCGATATAATAGATTTGGTGCCATGGTGCCCCCCGTGGCGGCTCATTGTGGATTATGGCTATTCTTCTATTCGTGGTTCTCTCTACATTTTATCTACTTTTGGCTTCAAATTAGGGGACTTAGTTTTTTTTCGTGAAATTTTCCAGACTTAGAAAAAAACCTAGCTAAGTAAAATAATGTAGATATTGATTGTTTAGCTACAATTACAGCTGAGTAAAAAATCTAGCTAAGTAAAATAATGTAGATATTGATTGTTTAGCTACAATTACAGCTAAGTAAAGAATCTAGCTAAGTAAAAAATTAAGCTAAGTACAAAATTTAGCTCAGTAAAAAATCTAGCTAAGTGAAATAATGTAGATATTGATTGTTTGGCTACAATTACAGCTAAGTAAAAAATCTCGTGGATAAGTAAAAAATTTTGCTCTTTACGAAAAAAGTCCTAAGCCTGGGTAAAACGTATAGGGAAATTCTAAAGTTGAACTTAGTTTTTTTTTCTAAGTCCTGAAAATTTTATGAAAAAAAAACTAAGTCCCTTATTTTGAAGCCAAAAGTAGATAAAATGTAAAGAGAACCACGAATAGAGAAATCGACATAATCCCCAATAAGCCGCCCAGGGGTGCCACGGGCCTGAATTCCGATACTTCCAACCATTGTTACTCCTTGACACTAACACTATGATGATTGTTATAATAGATAGGCTTCTTGTTTCAAACGGCAGGGGGACAGCAACAAGAAATAAACTTCTAAATTTTTGCTACTGGCTGTTTGATACAAACAGTATGATGATGACAGTATGATTATTTTACAATCAAATTTAGTAGTAATATTTGATAGAATAATATTTAAAATTGCGTTATTTAGTTTTTTTTTTGGACATATTCTGTTTTTTTTTTATCAGGACAATTTCCAGCACATTGATCGGGAAATGTTAAAAAAAAAAAAATTATATAATGCAATTCCAAATAATATTAATAATTTTATTTGATTGTAAAATAATAAAACATTATGCATTACAAAAACAACCTGTGTTACTGATTCGGGGTAATACTTTTATATTCCATTTGTCATGTATATTTTTTTAGTAAGAAAAGATAAATAGGCCATAGCATAATGTAAGTTTTCTGCGCTCACTTTGGTGGACTCAATTGCTAAATTTTACTGTAAACTTGCTTAACTAATTACAGTATTATTTGCAGTGGATGTCTCTCTATGCACTTTACAGAACCTGAAAAACCAATTGAATTTTTTTCGGAAACATCTGAATTAATTTATTTATCATAAAATATATTGATCAATAACATTAAAAATAAAGATAAGATTTGCAGAATTCACAACAGATCATTTTTATCATAAATATTATAGTTTTAAGAAATTCAGCATTGGCATTGTTTGACAATTTTTGAATTAAGCACGAACTTTTAATAAAACTTTATTCAGATATTTTTATATTTTATATTTTCTTGGCACATAATTGAAATAGGAAATTTCGTGTTGTATTTCAACTCTAGAAGTAATATATTTACGGAAAAACATATTTGTTAAAAAAGTAAAGCAATAGAAATACGAAATCGTTATTGGCACCAATACGGGAAAATTTACGGGAAACACGGGGACATTTACGGGTTTCACACACAATGTAATCAGTCCTACACACACAATAATTGTGGCTATGTTTACCGTAAGTTTTCCCGTAACCTGTATAAATGTCTCCGTAAATTCCCCTGTATTCGGTGCCAATAGCGTTACCGATAGAAATATTTTTAATATGAATGAACTTTTAGTGTACAACTGGACAATTCCTGTGATACTTTTGATGTTTCTCCAACTTGAGGTAAACTTTGCATGCAAGGTCATATTACTTAGTCACATATTAGTAAGTTTTTTCAAGTGATTTGGTCAGTGGTAAAAAATCGACGTAGCTGATCGAGATAACATGTATAAACAGAGAGAAGTTCCAAGCAAAAATTACTAAAAGATAGTAGTAAAAACATTGATGATATCATTTCTTGGACCTATTGATATCAAAATATATCAATAATTTTTCCCATTCTGCATCCAAATATTTTACTTAAATCGTATGTAAAATTTCAATTATTGATAATATCTCATACTAAGTTGTGAAATTTACTACTATCCATTCGTAATTCATCCCGAAAAAAGTTCCATGAAATTGGGTATAGTTGTGTGGCACAACTTAATAAATTTGAAATATATTAGTTGCCGGATGTAAGTTTTACTGAAGACTACTATAATTTCTATTAAAAAATGTGGTTATTTTAACTAGATTCCCTGAATATTTTTTTTTTTTCTAATGTTCTTAGTTTAATTTGATAGTTTTTGACTGAATTAAAAATATGGACAGTGAAAAGGAGAAAAAATACTATATTTTGTATCAAGTGCAAACATTGGGTGATTTACGCACGAGCTTGAAGAGATGAACGAAGTACAGAAGAAGGATAAGGTGTGAAATCTTTTTATGTCAACGGAGAATCATCTACTTCGTAAGAGATGCATACGTTATTTTATGTTACAAGGGCAGTGGGAATAATGTGTGAATTTCCAAAGCGTAAGAGGGGTAGTGCGTTTTTTGGAAATTCACACATTATTACCACTATCCCTAGTAACATAAAATATAGTTCGTTACAAGTGCCCACGCAGAGAGTGTGCTCACAACGAATTTGGAGAGACACTTGTAACGAAATACACAAATTTCATTACAAAAATTAAGAAAAATACCACGAAATAAATTACAATCGCGAAATACGTACGGCCGTAAGCCCTGGCGGGTTCGAAGAGCATAGTACTCGAACAGCGGAGGGAAGGGGGAGGGGAATCAACCAGAATTGAAAAAAAATAATTTAATATACTGTTAATTTCTCGGTAATAAATATTTAATATTTTCAACCCTTTCCTATATTTTATTAATATTTTATTAATCAAGTATTAAATATATCGTATTTTTTATGTGACAGCAGCATAACAACACGAAATAACCTGTCAAAAACACACAGCCACGTATAAATAGCATACACATACATATATACTATTCACTAATTTCGTCAGTCCGATGGCGTTATTTTTGGAGCCTGGTATTATCGATATTTAGAGATTCACACACCCTTTCAGCCTCAAATAATGTGTGTATTTCTTGATCGACACATTAATCCTTATAAGATCACAGATAGTATACTATGTCAGAACCACCATCTTTATAAACCAAAATTGGTACGGATTGGCGGTATTTTTCTTAATAGTGTAACGAAAAATAGTATTACACATGTTCATTTCAATTATAATTTAAAAAATAAAACCAGCATAGATAGGTTATAGATGTTATCTCGATAATAAGTCGATCTAAGAGATCATTCCTACCAGGGATGATACAAGAAACATTGTGATTTGATTTGCAGAGATTTCTGTCCAAACGAGTTTATATAGCCGATTGAGAGTTTGAGTGAACTTGCTTTTTTTTCTTCTATTTTGGTTTTGTTTTAAATAATATAAACCTTTATTTAAAATTAAACTAAACTTTTATTTAACTTGGTTTATTTTTTCAGTGAAAAACATAATTGATTTGTAATGAAAAAGAGTATTGAAAAGGGATGTTGTAATTGTTGTAGGTGACACAAAAAAAGGCTTAAGGGGTTTGTGAGTTGATCTAGGGGTAACGTAATCGAGGTCTTCTTGTGTCACTCACTCTCTTTGGAGGTGCTCCCCCTGATCCATAGACAAGCAGCCTGCACCGCCACCGAAGCCATATCCTTTAGGGCCGAACTTTCGAGCGTGGCAGACTTTGCAAAAAAGCTCACCTTCATGCTCAGAGCAATTTGTTGAATCAAGAAGTTTGCTGCAGAGACCTGTAATCCAAATTAATAATTTTTATTAATAAAAAACTACTGATTCAGAATTTTCTAATTCTGTTTACTATCATGAAATGGAATCATAAAAATTTTATTGATATAGAAATTATAAAATATCTTTCTGAGTTTATTGGGCGATTAGTGAGAGTGTTTTTTTTTAATTTTTTGTATGTTCTTTATCTTCCTAGTTTTTACTGAATAAATATATATTAGTATTATTTGTAAGTAGTGGCTTAGTGGCTGTGTAGTAGTAGTAGTAGGTGTGTAGTGGCCGTGTAGAATGCTATATGCAGCGCTCGAAGCGAAAAAAGAGAGGGAAGCCTCGAGTGAAAGCTGAGTGCAAAGCAGATGGCACTAGAGAACTTCCCCACGAGTGACGTAGTTTACTATATACAACAGTGTTACGAATGAGGCGAAATACGAAACGCTAAGCAGTGTCAATATTTTTTAATACGTATACGTTATTAAATACGCACTGTTGAAAATGTCAGTCTGAAATTTACAGTACATGTACAGGGAGCACTTGTACAAGCAAATGTACACAAACTCGTTTTCTTGTACATGGTACAAGAAAATCATTTCTACTACTGTAGTGTAATTTTCGAGTAGGACGCTAGGATTTTAATGCACATAACAGGAAAATCATTTCTACTGGCTTGATCAAGAAAAAATATTTGAAAAAAAAATAAATTGATTACTTTTTTCTTGATCAAGTCTTGATCTAGAATGGATCAGGCTATCCTTATTAAGGATAAAGTAGAGATAGCCTGATGCTTTCCTGACCAGGCAATTTGTAAAACCTATGAGAACAAAAAGTTAGTACCAAATATCGAATGCCTCAATGGCTGAGCGTGTCAAGTACTAGCATTGTAATCCCGTGTCGAAGGGTCTGAACCCCGGTCATAGCAATATTTAGTTAGGTAAATTATCAGTTAGGTCAGTTTGTAATGATAAAGTTTATCCGTATTCTGTTAAGCGTTAGTATTCAAATAAAAATCAAAATAAATTTGAAATAAGCAATTTTTTTTTGTTTTTGAAAAAATCATGTATCCTGGTCCAGTCTGGATCCAGAATCTGGATCTATTATGGATCATGTATCTTCACCACAGCCTGATCAGGTATCCAGATCCAATCTGGATCCGAATCTTACGAAAAAGCGTTACATCCTGATCAAGTTTGGATCCAGAATCTGGATTCATTATTGATCATGTATCTTTACTACAGCCTGATCAGGTATCCTGATTCATTCTGAATCCGAACCTTACGAAAAAGGGTTACATCCTGATCATGTTCGGATCCAGTATCTGGATCCAGACTGGATTCAAAATCAGGCAAGCTTAATCAGATCTTGATCCGAACGTGACCCGAATTTCTACTCGGGTAGTGCAAAATATTTCGCAGCTTTGCTCACGCTATTTAATTGGCTCTTAAAAACATTATTTCGTACTTACTGCACGGAGAGAAGTTTCCAATAAAAATTGATGTACTAGCACAGTAAAAAGGTGGCCAAATGAGAATTTAATAAAAACTGTTTTACCAGCAAATAAATTTTGTTAAACACAGCACAACGAATTTTACTGTGCTGGCACATAATAATTTTTATTGTAATTGAAAATAAAATTTATTAATCCTGAACAATAAAAAAAAATTATGTCATTATTATTTTAAAAAATTAATAATAATAATAATAATAATAGTTTTATAACAATAATAATTATTATTAATAATTAATAATCATGGTAATTATAATTGGGTACTATAGAATATACTTGTAGTTTTTGTGATTATATGTTGATTGACGTACATTCATTTATTTAGTAATTTATAAAACACATAATGTTTTTTTTCTCTACAAAAAAGTGTCACGAAGTCATGGAGGTTATGTTAGTTACACAAATAATTAGATTTGATAATTACAAGACATTATTATTTTTTTTCCGTGAATCTTTTTTTGAACATTATTCTAATTTTTTTTTTTATAAAATTATTAACCTTTTTTTATAATTAGTTGTTATTGAAATAATTGGATTTTATTATAAACAATCAAAAAAATGGTGAATTTATTGTTCAAATAAATGTTCAAAGCATTTTAAACAATTTTTTTAACACTAAATTCAACAATTCATTTAGTGTTTCAAAAAGTATTGAATTCAATGATAAAAAAAGGGTAAAAAAAAATAAATTAAATAAATCATTTATATTTTACTGAACTGTAACTCCATCTACCACATTTTGAACAATTTATTTGGCTGTTTTGTTCTTTCATTTTATTTAAGCTAACTTTAACAAAAATGACCCTTCTCAGAACTAGCAAATGTTTATTCTTCTTATTCAAATAAATTAATAGGTTGCTGTAGCAATTAAAAACAGCGAGAAACTCCGGCAAACATCCTGGCCTGGGTCATTTTTCATTTTTTACATTAAGGTATTTTTTTTTTTNATTAAGGTTTTTTTTTTTTTTTTTTGATTGATGTTTTGTTTGTTATTTCAATAATTTTGTGTAATCAATAATTAATTATAATCATTCTAGAATATAATCCGTAAGTATACGTTTACATGGAATTTCGAACACACGATATATATAATTATATACAAATGTCAAGAAAACTAGAGATATTTTTTCTAGATTTAGAAAAAATTAAGAGTAAGTTCATTGCAAAAGAGGACATCAATATATTTTAACGTACGTAAAAAATATGTTTACTTTTTTTTTTAACCAATAATTATCAAGATATAAAATAAACTGAAAATGATAACCGAGTTACAAGACTTATTACCTGGTTTGCTCTAGCACTGCAAAAAATTGAAGTGAGACTCTACCAGGTTTCTTGATATAAAAAAGTCAAAAATTGATTACAGTAGAACTTCTCTATAAGGGACTTCCGAATACGGTAGTTGACAAGGGATGGAGGAGAAACTTTGCCCTCACCATTCCCGTTCTCTATATGTGGTGGTGTATCCGTGTACTTGCATGCACACCTATCCTTTTCCTCTATCGCCCTGTCACGCTCTCTCTATCCCTCATCATTTGGAAGAGTGGGAGAACCTCTGTATAAGGAATTCTTAGAATTTCTCCCCGGACTACTACCTTATAGAGAAGTTCTACTGTATTATGACTTGGTTAAAATATATATATATATAAAAATAAAATATAATAACTAAATTATTTATCTATTGACTTTTTCTTTCGATTTCGTCTTGTTTTTTGATGCACAAGAAAATTTGTTTCTATTCTTGAATTTCACCGTCTCTCGACTGATGGCCTATTGGTTGCATCAAGGATAAAAGTATAGCCATTAGCCGAAAAAGTTAATTAAAAAAAAAAAAAAACATTTAACGAATTTTTTGTCAAATCACGTATTAGTAAACCAAGTATAGGAAATTCTTAAAAGTAATTATTATTGAAAAATACTGATATTTGATTCGATTCTATCTGTACTTGCACTGGAGTCTTCTGCGTGACATCCTGAAACATTACTACTTGGCCACGGCGGCTATGATGTATAATAATGAAAAATTTCTCTATTTGAATAGAGTTAATTAAAAACAATTGTCTTAATTAATCATGATATTAGTCATGATATTTGATCATTGGTTGATTTTTATGTGGCCAAGACACGATTGTCAATCATCGATTAAGCTTTAGCTGGCCAAATAGAAATCGAAGTACTGAATAGAAATTAAATAAATAAATCAAGTTTAATTAAAAAAATAATGCTTAGTTATACTTCGATTTAAATATATATATAATTAAGATGCTCTTATTTATTTCGTACGTCTAAATTAAAATTTAATTCACCATTATTTTTTTAAGTTAAGCTTGATTTCAATTTAATTTTTATTCATTTTAGAGAGGAGTTTTTCGTAAATTTTACGGTTCAGGTTAGGTAAAAAGTACGAATGTGAATTGTAGAAAAACCGATTCATCAGCTACGCCGATAACATACAAGATGGACGACTGACGGGACTAATCATTTAATTTCATGTAAATCCAAACCTCCCTACAGCTCATTCTGTTAAAGATAGATATGGGGTAAAGCAAAGTTTATTGTTGAAAATTCAATTTTAAACAAATTACTAAGTATACATTTTTTTATTTTTCAGTTAGTTTTTGAGTTATGATCGTGTAAAAGAAAGAAAAAATTTTTCTTTGCATTTTTCTGGAATTTACTTATTATTTTTAAATAATAATATTATTATTTTTATGTTGACCTGTACATGAGTAATGCTATTTTTTTTTTTTTTTATTTATTCGTTATGTTTTTATTTGCTTAAAAACTATCAAATTAATCTATTTCATATTAATTTAAAAAAAAAAAATGTTCTGTGAAATTTGGATCAACGAAAATATGCTACGAAGTATACTAAATACTCGTGACTTCTATCGGGATAAATTACAATATAAACTAGTAAATTTTATAAATTCATATAGCATATTTTCATAAGTGGAAATTCTACGGTAAACTAAAATATTTTCTACTACGCTATTGTAATTTTTACGAAAAATTTCTCTCCGTGTTGATAAACATAATATATATTTTATATATATTTTATACTTTTTCTGTATCTGTCAAAATTGATATATAAACAAGATATGATTTTTCTACGAGGGCATCACAACTTTTAATATTGCGATGACACAACTGAGCTATGTTTCGATAGTAGGGTGAGACGTATAATAGTTACATAGTAAAGAAAAAATTTTTTTCTTCCGGTCGGTTAATGAAGTTATTTTATTGCATACATATCACACATACTTACCACATTTAAAGCACATTTTATGCCATTTTAGTCCTCCTGCAACTCGCTCCTCAGCAGCATAAACTGATTTGCTGCATTTCGGGCATTTTGGGTGTTCTACTGGTTTGAAAGGCATTGTATTGAAACTGAAAAATAACAACGATGCATAATTTATAACGGTCAGTAATGTCACATATGTAATGAAAATTAAAGATTATGACAATTAAATATATGGAATATTAAATTATAAAAGTGATTTTAATATTGTGAATTACTTCTTGTGAAAAAATGTATTATTGTTCTATCGACGTAATGTTTGTTAGATTGCAATCGAACGAGTGAAAATTTTCAATCTGTACATTTTGATGTGTAAGCAAAGTTCATAAAAAATTTCGATAAATCATATTCGTATAATCACATGTGCACTGTAAAAATTTTTTGTCGAAATTAAGACAAAAAATTCTGCAAAATAGAACTTTTTGTCTAGGAAAAAAAAACATTTGAAAGAAATAAAAAACGGTTTGATTGAAGAAAAAAATATGTCTTCTTGAAAAAAAACAAGGAATTGAATTAATATTTTTTCTTCTTACTTAATAAATGTAATTGTCTTGAAATAAAAAAAAAGTGTCTAAATTTTAGACAATGTCATCTTGCTTTATAACAAATTTGGTTTTTACTATCCGTACTCGAGAAACACTAGTTTCTGACACTGAATTTAGTTCGGAAAGTACTAGTTTGGAACATAGTTGAAATACTAAAGGAAACTTTTTAATTTCCTGCATTATTTCAACACGAAATAATGCAGGAAACTTACCCCCTCCAAAAAAAAAATAACGCATACAACGATACTTGGTGTGTCGCATACACACCAAATATCGTTACATGCGTAAACACTAAACCGTGGAGCTGTCATCGAGCATGCGCCGTATGATTTTTGTGTATATGTATGTGTATGTATGTTTATACATCTACGCATTAAATCAGTCCAGCAGCTGATTGTCTAAATTTTTTTTTTTTATTTATCAGTGTTAAAAATTTCTTATAAACAAAAGTAATAGTTGAACAATTAATACAATATTTTCAAAATTAATTAAAAAATAAATAAATTGAAATAAAAAAAAAAATGAAAGTTGTCAGACTTGAAAATGACAGTGATTTTTGTTTGACATTTTATTTTTTTTTCATATTTAAGGTTAATCTTATTTTGCAATAACAAAAATGATTGTGAACATGACTAATGAATAGTTGAATATCTAATAATAGACTGATTATCAAAATTGAAATTATTTAAAGTTGATTTGTCTTTTTTATGTGATAACTATTAAAATTAATGAATAAAAATTATTTATTTTTCAATTAATTTTTAAATAAATTTTTAATTGAAAAAAAAAAAAAAATTAGATTTAATTGTTATTGCTTCACATTTAAAATTTTCTTGTTTTTTTAGTTGGGGGGCAAACCCCCCAAACCCCCCCTTTTTTTCTGACGGGGCAAGCCTCCCCAGACCCCCCCTTTCGGTCTCACATATTTTTTATTAGTGTAACTCGAGTACTAATAGTAAAAAATAGTATGTTTCATTCGGGCCAATGTTGTTGTTTCAGGCTTGATTATGCATTTTGTTTCTTGAAGGATTTAAAATTTGTCCAATAAAATATAATTATATATTTTTTTTATTACAAGACTTTGCAAATATAATTCATCTTGGCCAACATGTACTTTAAGTTTACAAAAAACACATCAATATTATAATCATGCGACGGCCACGCGGGCTAAGATATGCGTTTAGAAATTAGAAGATAGTAGGTTCGGTTCTCGGTTAAGGCAATAAAATAGATCTAGGTTTTTCCAGGATAGGTAGGCATTTAGATTTTCTTTCTTGAATTTCTAGTGTCATATCTAAATTAATGTACTTACAATTATAGTGACAATTTTGAATACTTGACTCTTTTTTGTAAAAAAAAACTTTGTTTTTTTTTTTTTTTTTGTTGCGATCACATCTTTTTGTGAAGTCATTTGGTCATATCAAATTTAATAAATCCAGCCTCAAAATTATTGTTTTGTAACTTTGACACATTTACACATTTGTTTTGAGGATGACACATACTTCACAAAAAGTTGTTACCAAAAAAACAAAAGAATCTCTTGATATTAATAAAATATAAAGAAGTAGAGAGAGAGATATAGCGAATAATAAGAAAGTATGAGAGAAACAAAAATTTTCTGTCCTTAAACGTAAAAACGCACAGTCGAAAAATTCATTTAATTATTAAAAATGAAATAAACGATTAAATAATTTGGTTTTTTTTTTATAGCAAAGCTTGATACAAGAGAATTTTAAATTATAAAAATCATTTTTTTTTATCGTCATCATTATATTTTAAATAAATTTTTAAAAATTAGCGAGGGATGAGGTTACCTCTATGATGTATATTAGGCTCAGTAGTGTTTTGCGCTTCCATTTTTTTTTTTTTTTTCGGTATTATTATTTTTTTTCTCATACTTGACACGAGGCACTACCGTGCCTCTCGATATATATTTTATACTTATATATTTTTTATATATTATTCTTCATATATTTTTTATATTTATATTTTACATTTCATTCATACGACCGTTACTAGGGCTCTAAATAAACAACGTTTCTTAGATATTCATTTTACTGCGTTAATTTTTTTTTTTTCCTTTTTTTCACTTGTTTTTTATTTAAAAAAATTAATTCATTATATATTTTTTTTTTTACTTTTTTTCACTTGTTTTTCATTTATAAAAATTATTTGAAAAAAAATTTAAGTTTAACGTGTTTTGAAATGAAATAATAGGTAAATACAGGAATCACATTATTATATCTACGATTGCAATATGTATGAAAAATATATAAAATTCATATATAAAAAATATATAAAAAATATAAAAGTGTAAAATATATATAAAATATATATGAAATATATATAAAATATGTATGGAAAATCGACGTCCAAATCCATACATATTCTATATATATTCTATATATATTTTATACATATTTTTTCCACTTGGGTTAAGATCATTAGCTTCAAAAATTTTCATTTTTACATCAATATATATATAAATATAGATAGGTAGATATGATTTATGTAGAATTATGACTTACGATAGTGCGGATTTTTGATGTTTTTACCGTTGAAATATGGAGAAGAAAAATTTACCCTCATATAAGTCATTTTTTTATTATTTTTCTTCTAGGAAAAACCGTTATCAAAATGTTTAATTTTTAAAATTCAAAAAAAAAATTTTTTTTTCCGTTACAATAAAATATTAATTATTCTCGCTCCACTTTCGAAATTCCATGAATTATTTATTTTTACTTCGAGATGATAGGGGAACGAATTCAGAATTTTAAACCTGGTTCAAATTGTTGAATACTCGAAAGTTGAAAAAAAATTATTCTATAATATTTTAACTGGTGAAAAAAATAATAAAAAAATATGCTTGTTTTGGGAACCAGAATACGCAAAAAAAAAAAAAAATTAACAGTTGAATCTGAAGGATGACCGATGACCTATATAATAATGCTCTATATAATATATATATACAATAAATAATATTTCTTTTACATTCATTGCATATTTAATAAATATTTTAATTAAACCACGATTGTGTATGATCACATCTATGTGATTACGCTCCTCATTCATATATGTAATACTCCGATATATGTATACTCCCGAGCAAGGCTCGATTTTTTCTCCAGAGGCAACGGTGCAGACCAGTGCAGACTCTATCGTCTTTCTTGTCGTGTATTAACCAAAACGACGCGCGCATGTGACACTCGGAGAACGTCGGAAGCTCACTCACACTACTATATCTAATTGTTAAATTTATTTGTGTTGGTGCAAACAAAAAGTTTTACATCAAATGTAGTAGTGTGAGTGAGCTTCCGACGTTTCCCGAGTGCCCCACTCTTGTCACATGCGCGCGTTGTTTTGGTTAATACACGACAAGGAAGCCGATAGAGTCTGCACCGTTGCCTCTGGAGAAAAATCCACTTATTGTAAAGATAGGACGCTAGCAATATAGGAGTATTACATATATGTCCTCATCATATCACGAGAAAGCAAAACATTTTTTTTTAAGGTTAATTAACTTCTAAGATCCGTGCTAGAATTTGACCTGCAATATCTCAATATCAAATTAAAAATATTATTTCGCTGTGAAAATATCATAAATAAATAAATAAATAAAGAAATAAATGAATAAATGAATGAATGAATAAATAAATCACAAAAAATGAATTGCGTAAAAAATAAAATAAAATAAGGACAAACAAAAACCAAAGAAGAAACTGTAGAAAACTGAAAAATAGAGAATGAAAATTTAGAACTCAAAAAATCTCTTAGGAGCAATGTATTCATTTTATAGAATGAAAACATGTAGAAAATGGAAAGCTTAACATTCGATATTTACGAGGGCGGAGAAAACATAGCTTTCTTAGCTTTTGCAATACAAAATAGAAGTAACAAAAAAAGGAACAAGTGTAAGCCAGGTAGCTACATTTGACCATCGACAAACCACGACCGAAATTAGCCCTACTCGTCTCTCACTCATTAAGATAAGGAAGCCCAAACCTCAACTAGTAATTTATATATATATATATAATTCTATATATTGTAACATACCATTGCCGTACAAAAAACATAAGTCAAACATATTATTGGACTTGGATATCACCACTCTATTTTTGTTATAGATTATTTACTTAATTTGTTTATTAATGAATATCCTTCCATAATATGATAATTCCAATAAGATTTTTTGACAGAACATAAGAATATATATCTCCGAATATATATATGTAGTGCCTTTTATCCCAAAAATAATGTCATTTAGACGTGGTTTAATTTTATCACAGAGTCTGTGCTCATGCAGCTCAGAAGGACTATCATCTTACATCATAGAATGATCGGTTTATAAATTTTTAAGCTTAACTAACAATGCATAAATTGCATTGACCAAGCAATTGTTTGATTAACTTTTCAGCAACGATTTTTTGTTAGAAGGATTTGTAAAAATTCTACAGAATCTCCTAGAATATAGAAGACGACAAATTTTACTTTACAACATTTAAGGCTTATAGATCAAATGGGAAGAGTAAAGAACAGGAAATAGTATTCGTGTGAGTTAGACCAACACATGCTGATGACGCCGTATTAGGATATACCACACGCATTTTCCGAATGGCACGAGTATTACGTATGTATAATTCGATCTTTTGCTGTCGCAACCACTCCAGTAATATAATCATTCTGAAATTGAGTATTTCACATTGTATCGTCTTATTCGTTCTTTTTTCACACTGTCCGTCGATTCAGATTTTAGTTATCGTTATTTTATTCATTCAAAGGAGACTAATACGTATTTAATATATTAAAATGATAATCAATTAAAATAATATTAGCCAATATGAATAACATTATGATAATCAATAACTTTGCCATTTACATTTTCTTTTAGCTACATATATACATATGAATATTGAAGTTAGTGAACAGTTATTTAACTAATAAACTCACCAGATTTGACTAACGTTGTATATTTATCGATAGGTAGCTTAAAATAGTTCCTTAAATTTATATACTTCACAGAGAAAATGATAGAAATCGGTTACACTTCTTTACCGTACTGATAGTGGATTCGAATGGCTCTTGGTGCTGCAAGCTCGCCCTAGTCATACCAAGGTTTGCACACGGCCCCCGAATTACCACAAAACGTCAGTGCCGAAAGACAGAGACAAGGAATGATTCGTGGTACCGTGTAATGATGACTGACCGTCACACTATCTTCATGGTGGATTGCTGAGGCACATGTTTTGATGATTTGTAATGATACTACGTACATACCCTAATAGATTGCATATATATAATAATAATAATAATAATAATAATAATAATAATAATAATAATAATAATAACCAACGATTAACTTATTCATACACTATTAATAGTGGTGGAATTGGATTTTTATTTTTAGAGTTGACTTTGTCTATTATCCCATTTCTGTCTGATACTGAGTGTGAACATTACTTCTTCGACTTATTTTCCGTGTTGTTCTGTTCAAGAGAATATAACATATCAGTAAAGTGAAATGATCGAGATTGAATACAATACAATATTTTTATATAAATTAGCAATGTTCTATAAATCTCATGAATAAGTGCAGTTGATCAACAAATTTATTGGATGACGCCATGCGCTGCTCTTATGAAAAGCGAATCAGCATCAATTTTATTTCAAAAAAGAAGAAAAAAATTATTAAACCACAAATAAGTCCAGGCAGTTTTACACAAGCTGCTAAAAATATCAACGTGTAGCTCATTTATGACTCATGATGTAGCTACGATATTTTTTTCCGGTGTCTGAATTCAGTGCCGTGGCACTCGGTGGTGACTACTTAGGTCCTTCCTTGACTTAAGCAATTTCATCCAGTTCAGATATCCCTCAACACGTCGAGTTTGATGCGTTAACTGATATACGCAGGATTATGTCGGGTGCGTGTTTAACGAATTCCAAATATTTTCCCCGACATTCAACTCCGAATTAAGACTATTAGTGTTGAAAAAATCTGGTAAATTAATAACAGTTGGTGTCACATATTTTTAAACACACCAAAAGGTAAATAATACAACTAAGAATAATGTAAAAATAACAATAAAAAAAGTTGAAAAATATGATATTTAATTTGTTTTCAACTAACAAAAAGTTTTTTAAAAAACTATTTTATTCAATACTTTTATTTATAAATTTTTTCTCTCGGCTAATTTTTTTAGTTTAAAAGTGCAATAATGTGGATAACCATTATACCGACCAAGCAAAAAACATATCGATAGCAACGAAATTTAAGAAAAAACATACAAAAATTAAAATCAAAATTAGTAGTTGTTTATATATTTCCAATAACTGTTGAACAAATTAACATAAAAAATTTCATGAAGCTCAGAAAAATCCTGATGAAATTCCTAAGAGATATTCAAAAAATTGTCAAAAGCAATCCGTCATGACTATTTTTTCATTATAACATACTGGATACTACTCAGTATTAACAATTATTGATAACTAAGTAACATGATTCTGGAGCGATATGTATCAAGAAAGTGTGGTCCATGGCATTTAAAATACATACGATTTTAGACTAGATCGTAGTCGTTAAGTTGATTATTTCAAAAGCTTCATAAATAAAACTGTAATTTCGTATTTTTGTTAATTAATAAATTTTTAACATTATCAACGAAAATTTTATTGCTCAATTAGATGGATTATGAAATTCTAATATCCTGGTAACTATCGCAATATTGCAACGATGGATTATTTCTAGTTTTCTTATTATTTTGTGTTAAAGCTTGTTGAATAATGTTTTTTTTTCGTTCATAATTGAATAATATAGAGTTACAATAATTTCTTCCGAATTCGTGATTCTAGAATTTTTTCTAATGTTTAATTCGGCTAGAATACGAACTCTCTATCTTAACTATTTTAGAAGATATGATCATTTTTGGATACATTTATGTATAATAATATACTACGTAATATGTTTTAATAGTTCAGCACAAAAAGGAGAAAGTGGTCAGGCACTGCTCACAATAATCGTTAGATATCAAGTCGTTATTATATATATAACGACTACTAATCAATTACAATTGAATTCGATTCGTCAAATACATCTAGTCAATTAATATTGAGCAAAAATAAAACAACTGAGCCCCCCTCAAAATGCCTTACCCGGGATTATAATAATAAGTACTATTTTTTTATAGTCCTTAAGGATACAAGAATACGTTTTCGTTGTTTTTTGAAAATTTCGATTATTTTAATTGTTATTAATAAATGAATTTTTTGCCAGTGTTATAAAAAAAAAATCAATTCTATTAATCTGCTGGAAGGAATTGAATAATTTTCATACAGTATATAAAAAAGAGACCGGTCTTTTCAAAGAAATTAAAATGATAAATTTAATTCAAAAATTAGCATAAATTATTAATAATTCTTATAAACAAATGAAAATTCTAATACTTTCTCCCTCTTTTTTTACATTTTTTCATTTTACCTTTTTTGTTCTCCATTTTGTTACGCAACTTTTCACGTTAAAAAAACTCATTAACATTAAGATTTAAAGAAGTTATCAATATTTTTCCAGTGCGTCGCGCGACAATTGAGGGTCTGGATGCAATAACACGTTTAGCGCTCGAAGACATGAAAACGCGACGTTGTTTCGGTGGAAAATTAAAATTGAAAAATTAAAAAAAAAAAAAATACAGTGATATATAAAATCAAAAAATATACATTTTCATTTAAATAAATTTTTTTGTATCATAATTAGTTAATGCAATGAAAAATAAAAACAAAATTTTTTTTTTGAAAAAAAATCTTTTTTTTTAAACATATAACTCGTGATAACTTATTTAAAAATTAATAAATTGACTTGAAAATTTGACTGTAGCTTTATTATAGGCTAGCGATGGCAATAGTGATATTAAAAAACTTATTTATTTATGTTGTTTAACTTTTTTTATTGATTGTATTGTGCTGATGGAAAATTCAATTTGTCTAACTTCGAATGAAAAAAAAGTCGAAGAAATTTTAAAATCGAGTAACTTGTCAGTGGCAATATTGTTGAGCAGTATATCAAGAAGTTTTATGCAAATTTTTGGGTATTTTTATTAATTATTTATTGAGTTATCAATTTAACAACAAATTGAGAGCCACCGTTAAGGCTTCGCGCGCAGTAATTTTCTTACTAATTGTCGCGCGACGCACTAGAAAAATATTGATAACTTTTTTAAATATTAATGTTAATGAGTTTTTTTAACGTGAAAAGTTGCGTAATGAAATGGAGAATAAAAAAGGTAAAATGAAAAAATGTAAAAAAAGAGGGAGAAAGTAGTAGAATTTCCATTTGTTTATAAAAATTATTAATAACTTTTGCTAATTTTTGATTTAAATTTATTATTTTATTTTTTTTAAAAAGATCGGTTTATTTTCAATATTCTGTATAAAAATTATTTATTTCCTTCTAGCAGATCAATAGATATCATTTTTTTAAATTAACACTGGCAAAAAATTCATTTATTAATAACAATTAAAATAATCGAAATTTTCAAAAAACAACGAAAACGTATTCTTGTATCCTTAAGGACTATAAAAAAATAGTACTTATTATTATAATCCCGGGTAAGGCATTTTGAGGGGGGCTCAGTTGTTTTATTTTTGCTCATTGGAAGACATAAATTAGTCCTAATATACAAAAAGTTATTTTTTCAATAGTACTGACGCCTGGCAGTGGTGGTACATCATCAAGTAATTATATAAACATAGAAAATTCATATTATTGATGTGGAACAACATACGATGAAACAAAACTTTATGTTGACGTAAGTGATATTTACGAATATTCGTTTCATGGTGATGTGATGAAATAACTTAAGAAGTGTCGAAAACATTATCTTAATTTGACAAAAAAAAAAACTCAATCGAAAATATTACGTTTTTTTTTATCTTAATTTTTTATTTTGCATTTTTAATATCGTTATAGGACGATTGTCTTTAAAATAAAAAAGACAATTTAAGACGATCATTTAAATATTATTAAACAGTTTAACTGAGTTTAATACTTAAATAATTGATTTTTAAAATAAATTCATTTAAACGTATTAAGCAATAGTTATCTCGTGGGTTTAAAGAATGATTTTTATTTCGACATTAACAGTTGTTGTGTTTATTCAGTTTAAATGATATTAGTGATAATATTATCAATATTATATCGTAATTAATATTATTATTATTATTAATACCATAGATATTATAAATTTTTGATATTATTAAAACTATTATTAATATTATTATTTATAAAATTATTGTTATTATTATTATTCATGCTATAAATATATATAAATGATGATAATTATAACAACAATAATTTCGATAATATTATCAATTATTCACAATAGTATTGATATTAATAATAATATATATAATAATAATATCTCAAATAAAAATACTAATAATTATCAATATTTATATATGAATGTTATTGTCAATATTATTATAATTCTCATTGTTATTATGAGTATTATATTAATATTATTATTGATATTATTATTATTATTATCAATGATATTTTTGAAATTATTGTTAATTTATTTATACAATGGTTATATATGAATAATATTATTATAAATAACAATAATTCCAATAATATTATGATTAACAATAATATCAATATAATATTAGTAATAATATCAATAGTATCAATTATATCTTCGCATTAAAGGATGAAGGGCGTAAGTTCCAAAAACGTCAATTTTGAAGGAAAAACCCGATCAGCAAAGAAACGCTATGAAATTAATCTTTAATACGTTTTTACCGGAACGTTTCTTAGAAAGGTATTAGGTCTTAGGAAGGGCGTAAGTAGAAATTTATAAATTTTCTGGGTTTTTCATCTAATTTAAGGCTTAAGAAAAAGAGGGAAAAAGGGCCTAACAACCTTTAATAAAAGATGAAAGGCGGATGTCCAAGGATTTACGCCTTTTTTCCGCTATCAAAATAATTTTTGATAAAAGATGAACGGCGTATTTTCAATTTTATTTGAAATTCATTCAATGGCAGGATCTTTTAAATTATTGATTGTTTACTGATAATTATAAATAATCTATTATTAATAAGAAAAACATAAAAAATAATTACAAATCTTTATCTTTTATTCAAAATGATTTAGATAATGGAAAAAAGGCGTAAGTCCTTGAACATACGCCCTTTATCCTTTATCAAAGGTGATTACGCCTTTCTTTTTTTTCTTTAAGCCTTGAAATTAATAGTCTGCTCAAAATCTTTTCAACTTGGGGAAGTTTTAAGTTTTTTAAAACAAAAAATATAGGGGTATGTAATCGGGGCTCGCGAATCGAATGGTGAGGTTTAAAATTTGATAGGGACAAGGGAAAGGGTTAAAAAAAAACAAAATTTAAAACAAAAATAGAAAATTTGTGTGTGTTAGCAGTACGCGCGAGGGAAGTGAA
>MKYW01000244.1:54355-94005 GCA_015776835.1 Aphidius ervi | reverse complement strand
TGACGTCTAAATTCTATGTTTTTTCCTTTTACTCTACATATACCCAACCCGCGCCTAAAGATGTTTACACATCAAAACAGGAGAATAAATAAAATAGTTGGAAGTGTGTGCGTCACGTGTACTGCAGGACTGGCCGAGATGGTCGATGGGGTACCTGGTTGAATAAGCGACCATGAGAAGTTCGACACAAAGTAAATTCAAGAAAAAGCAATAGAATGAAATAGAAAAAATAAAGTCCCAAGTTTCATGTAACTTTCATGATCCCTTATATATTTTAAAGTATCCGAAATTTAGAACACATGGGAAAATGAGAAGATGAGAAAATGGAATATTCTAGAGGCTGGATAGTTTAGATTCTTCTGGGAGAATAAGCCCGTGTGTACAATGAGTGAATGAGCCGTTAGTCAGTTAGCAATGAGATGGATATAATCACTCGGTAATTGACATTTTCAAGACATATTCAAGAATTATTACTCCAATTTTTAAACTGTTATCCATTGGAATTTTTTCACTTTTGGTAAATTTTTTGTTCGTTCCGTCGGTATCTTTTTACGTTAACGCGTGCTCCTACGTTTATTGATGCATATATACGTTTATGTTGTTTTTTTAAAGTTATTATGTATTATTTTTCTATATTTAAGAACATTTATTATTTCCATAATATTAAAAATTTTTCAACTCTTTTACGTACATACAAATTTTTAACATCCCGGCTAGGGCCATGTTGCCTTTCATCAAATAAATTTGAATAAATAGTTCATAAGCAATAAAATTATTATCCAACAATGAAATACAAAATTTTTTCAATATTTCAAATATTTGAGCGATGCTTAATTAGATTTAGTTAAAACAATAATCTAATCTCTGAGAAACATTTATTCTTTGTAAGAAAAATTTTTTTTTTTAATTCAACGTCAATACTGTTTATCAGCAACCATCTGTCATTTGCGAGAAATAATATATCAGTTGAATGAAATGATAAACTACTTGTTATAGACTATAAAAAGTTTGCAACAAACATCTAATGTTTAAGCCAAACCCGATGAAATACTTGCATAAGTTTTTTCTTCAAAGCATCACTGCTGTCGATCGAAACAAGAACTTGTTTGTTCTTTATAAACATAATAGTGTTCGCGTCAAGATACAGGGTGGTTCATATTTAGAAGTTTATTGCTTGTAATATTCAATATATCGATTGAAACGATAAGTTACCTGATCAAAAAATATTGAAATTTTTTTCTAAAACATGATATTTTTTTCTCTATACAAGCAGTCGTTATTTCTAGTGAGCATTATTACGAATAAAATTAATTTTTTAATTTCAGAGAAATAAAGGATAAAGAATGGAATCTATTCAAAGCCACATGTTGCTGATAGTCCCGAGTGGAAATCTGTTCAGGCTAGCTTGATTTGCTCCCAATCTTGATCAATACTTGATCAAGGTTGCCTTAACTCAGGAAACCTGATCAAGTTTTGATCAAGATTTGATCAAGATGCTTGATTAAGGCCGTCTTGATCAAGATAGGATCAAGAAAACTTTAACTTGTCCGTGATACGGCCGTCTTGATCCAAACTTGATCAAGAAAACTTTAACTCTTCTTGACTAAGGCCGTCTTGATCAAGATAGGATCAAGAAAACTTTAACACGTCCGTGATAAGGCCGTCTTGATCCAAACTTGATCAAGAAAACTTTAACTCTTCTTGACTAAGACCGTCTTGATCAAGATAGGATCAAGAAAACTTTAACTCGTCTGTGATAAGGCCGTCTTGATCCAAACTTGATCACGAATTAATCAATAAATATTTATCTTGTTACTTGTTTTTTTGTTAAATATATCTTGATAGGATCAAGAAAACATTAACTTTTTAATTTATTATATATTATGTTCATTATTACGATTTTTTTTTTTAAACATTGATAAAAGTTTTTTTACTGAGAAAAAAATGCCAAACGTGGCCTAATAATGTCTCAAGACTGGTCTAAATATATAAGCTTCAAAAAATCACACGGTACATCGTATCCCTCCGTGGCCGAGCGGTCTAAAGCGTACCCGTTACTACGTCAATCTATACTTCGTCGGTTCGATTCCCGGTTACCGTGTTTTAGAAAAAAAAAAAACTTCCGCGCCCGATAATTATCCAACTCTTCTCTATGACATCATACTGAATAATACAATAATAAAAAAAATAGTAATTTGTAAATAATTTTTTTTTTTTTCAATTTTTTGATCAAGTTTTGATGAAATATCTTGATCAAGATTGGATCAAGTATCTTGATCAAGAATGGATTTGAAATCAATGTTGCCTGATCAAGTCTTGATCAAGACTTGATCTCAATTTCCACTCGGGGTGTTTTGTTTTCGCGATTGGCTTGCAGTTTTTATAAACGGACCTTAAAAATGAACTGATATTTTAGCTTCTGCGTTCTTAGGTCGAAATAATCCTTTTTAACGTTTCAGGAGAACGAGCATCATCAATATTCAAGAGTTACTTGACTCACAACAAATGGAGATACTTAATAACTATATTAAAAAGACTATAATTCATTTACTTGTAGCAATATTCCAGTTCGATCAAAGTATTCCGCAACAGGCATGACGTTGCGATAGAAGTTCCTCAGTTCTACGTGTGCAAGTTCAATAATGACCTTACCAAGTTGAGCACCATAATCGATTTGACGCTCCAACACTTCCTGCCTCCAAGATACCAAAACTGCACCATTCATGTATTGAATCTGTGAAATGAAATCGCAATTTCATGTTTCAATCTAAAAAAATATTTTATTGAACTAATACTGAATCCCGACTCCAGCTGATTGACTATCACATCCGCTAAAGTTATAATAATTCGGATTCTAGTGATGCATTTTCACGTAGCTGAGTCGCCAATTGATTTGAAGTTGACGATAAATAGATGCACTTATTCGAATAAAGGTCGAAAACAGAGGTAATTACTTCAGAAAAATGCCCTCAATTTCAATTTAATAATGGCTGTAAATTTATAGGTAGAATATTAATTCTTCATAAAAAATTTCGAATTTATAAAAACTTAGTAACGCATGTTCGGACTTGTAGTCGTTATTCTTGTCCTTCTTACTGAGTTACATAAGTTATTTCTCAAGAAGCAAGTGATGTGGACTAGCGAAAAGAGAAAAAGAACTGGACATAGAACTTACGTCCATGTCTGGGACAGGTCCAAAGATTTTTCGTTTCTCAAACTGCTCTAACTGACAGGTCATGGACGACTATGTTTTCATTACGTATTGCAAGTTAGTGGTATAAGCTCGAAATATCTTAAAGCACTTTCTATCTTCGGCAACTCATCTGATATTTATACTGATATTAACAATATCCTTGGATTGTACAATCGTTTGAATCTGTACTTGATCATACCAAAACCAAGAACCTCTACCGTTCTCTCTCTTTAATACGGCATATTGTCACAAGCTTAGTTCTAATCTTAGTCATAAACAAAATCTCAAGCCTAAACTTAGGCAAAATTTTAATCAAAATCCAAAATCAATAAAAGCACAAGAACAACACCCAATCAGTCAATCATAATCGGACACAAACCACAGCCTTCTAAGGAAGTTAGAGTCGCTCAGTGCCCCAGGTAAAAATCCAACCACGTTTCGACGTCGATTATTATTATTATTATTATTATTATTATTATTATTATTATTATTATTATTATTATTATTATTATTATTATTATTATTATTATTATTATTATTATTATTATTATTATTATTATTATTATTATTATTATTATTATTATTATTATTATTATTATTATTATTATTATTATTATTATTATTATTATTATTATTATTATTATTATTATTATTATTATTATTATTATTATTATTATTATTATTATTATTATTATTATTATTATTATTATTATTATTATTATTATTATTATTATTATTATTATTATTATTATTATTATTATTATTATTATTATTATTATTATTATTATTATTATTATTATTATTATTATTATTATTATTATTATTATTATTATTATTATTATTATTATTATTATTATTATTATTATTATTATTATTATTATTATTATTATTATTATTATTATTATTATTATTATTATTATTATTAAAAATTTATTAATTTTTTATATATTTTATTTTCTAGCTCGATTCAACCTTGTTCCGGCGCCGAATAACGTTAACTTTCGACGTCGAAACGGCCTTGAATCAAGGTTGAATCGGGTTAGAAATTAAAATACATAAAAACCTTATAAATTTATTATTATTATGATTTTTATTTTCATATTTTTGTTTAATATAACTAATAATATTGATTTTCTAGTATAATATCCATTATTCAAGTCTTTTTGGGTGATTTTCATTTTCTACCTCGTTTTTACCTTGTTTCGAAGTCGAAACGTGTAACATTTCTACATAGAATCGAGCTCGGTCTTCGAAGTCGAAACGAGGCTTAGTGTCGAATTCCGAGACTAATTTCTACCTGGTTGTGTAGGTTTAGAGAGAAGGACGAGTCAAATTATGCGTGACAAATACCTAAATGATAAATTCAACAAAGAATTCATGTGAAATCGTATCGTTAGTCGAAAAGATATCCAAAGTGTTACAATGAAGCTGAAATATATTATTAAAAATAACAGAGTATCCAGTACATAATAAATTCGTAGTAATACAGTGAATAGAATCGAGTTTACCTCAACTTTATTGTAATTTGCCGTTACAAACCTCTAGTGAAATGATCCAAAATAATTATATTTGCGAATATAATAATCAAAAGGCAGATTGCGATTAGGAATCCCCCAGAAATAACGATGACACAAGTGATAACTTATCGATGTAATGCTTACAAACCTGGTTTTAGTCGAAATCGACGTCTGCTTAGCTTGAGGTCGCTGTATGGTTCCCTATACAAAATACTCATTTCATATGTAGAATATTTGCTCTCATACTTATGATATTTGTGACGTCAGTATTATCCTATAGTATAGTCGCAATGTAATATAGGCGTATGTAATACATTTTAATTAATTGATTATAGCAAATTCCTCCTAGACTAATAATTAATTTATTGAGTATTCTTTTTTTTTCTACTATATACTCAAAAAGAAAGAGTAAATTATAAATTTGGAAATATCGTGAAGGTTCGATTAAGATCAAAAACCTTCTTACTACTACCTTCTCACATCATGAGTAGTAAACATTGTACAAAACATAACATGATAGCACGCGAAGCGCACCAATTGGTCTAGTGTTTATAAAAATGATTGAAATGATGGATGATTTTCCCTCAAATTAATTAATTATACCAAAGACTCTGATACTAAAAACAATTTTATAAAAACTATAATTTTTTTTGAAAAAAGTTCCGAGTAAAAATTGTAGGATTTTACCACACATGCTTTTTGAGTCTTATACAAAGTATCTAGGACGATTTTGTCGAAAGTTAAAGCGTTTTTCAGAAATTACTCGAAAACTAGGAAACTAATAACTTTTGATAAAATTGTAGCAGAGACTTCGTATTAGGCTCAAACAACGCGTCTTCTGAAACTCCATCGCCCCTCATGAAAAAGAGCATTAGGTGTTCAGTCACTTTTTTTTTTTTTTTAAAAAACTAAATTTAAAAAAAAAAAAAAATCGATTTTTTTAAATTTTTTATAAAAGATGTGATTCATAGATCAAAATTTTTTCGGAGATGCGATAGATTTTTCGAGTACGCATGTTTCAAGCGTAATATGAAGTCTCTAACACCATTTCATCACGAGTTATTGTTTGCCTAAAAAATAAAAACGGCACAAGCTATAACTCAAAGTGGAGTAGTCGCAGAGGTTTCATATTAGGCTTAAAATAATCGTTTTTCAAAATCCTCTAACTTTTTCAAATAAATTTTTCCCGTACGAATAGTATTTTTCGTGAAAAAAAAAAAAAAAAAAACAATTTTTTTTTTTATTTTTTGGAAAAAAAAAAAAAAATGGCCGAATAGATAATGTTTTTATTATTAGGGGCGATAGAATTTCCAAAGCCGCTTCTTTTAAGCCAAATCCGAATACGACAATTAGTTTAAAAGTTATGAACGTTTTTTTTTCTTTGGGGGATAAATCCAATACTGCGGCTGAGCCTTTCGGCTCCTAGCCTCCGTAAAAAAAAAAATTAATATGTTTGTTATTCTTTCTTTTAAATTACAAAATAATATAATTCCTTTTAAAATATATATAATATTTTTTTCTCTAAATAGAATGAAGGCTTATTCATTCATTTTTTTGTTTTTCTTCATATTTTTATTTTAAATGTGCCAACTATTCAACTCAGAGAATTATCATAGTCTGAATAAAAACCAGATAATGATATTTCATTACTTTTCAAACTGTGTCAGATAAAAATATTATATTCATGTTTTTCATACATTTTAAAAACGGAAATAATAAATTTCAGTAGCACAAGTCAACCAATGTGAGTTAATTGTGTATTTATTAAGAGATAAAATTATTATTATACATATAATATGAATTAATCCGTATTTATAAACAGAGTTAATCAAACAAATAATTGGAAGAATACTTACTTGAGATACGAATGATTGTTCTTACTCACAAAAATTTAATTTTAGATTTAACTTTTATGATAGTTCAAGACATAATTATTTTTTCTGGCCCAACGATATACAGGCACGTATCTGTTGCCTTGACGAGATAATAGAAGTGTGACAATATTTTATATTTTTTTTATTTAGCAACCAGTTAGTGACAAAAAAAACGAAAGAAATTGTTAGTAAAGTCTACAAATTCGTTACGTTCATCACCATGGTGTGGAAAATGATAATTTTTTTCTGAGCTATCTTTATCCTTGGATAAAATATATTTCAACGAAAGAATAAACACACATCTGTTTATAAGAACATCATCTGGGAACCCTGTTTTTTTGTTTTTCGTTTATTTTTTTGAATTATATTCATCTTGGAATAAAGAATTAGGATAAAATAAAGTGTTATATTTCACAATTGCATCACCAACATCATTCAAAATACAATAAAAATATATTTTCTACATATATTTCTAATATAATTTGAATAAAGATTATAACATCGATAAAACGATAAGATCCATTGAACTTCAAACTCGATTCTTCAATTGATTAGCATATAGAAATATAAAGTTATTTCAATATCCAATTCACATAATTAATTTCAAAATGAATTTTACTGCATACACAAAAAAAAAATTTTTCTCGGTCTAAAAATAATCTAAAAAAATGATAAATATTATTATAGAATTAAAAAAATATATTTCAAAATAAATTCTGAGAATGTCGATAAGAGTAAAATATAACAAAGTACTTTTACAACGGACTTATTTCAAAATCCTGTTCAATGTAGATTGTTCTGTTTTTTTCGATCGCGATTGTCTATTAATGATTATACTACAAAAGTATAACTTGTCTCTATTGTAGTTTTTTTTTTTTTTTTGCACGCGGCTAGACTATACCTTGAAACTATCTAAGCTTCATTATCGATCTGTGTAAAGTATTATAATTCCAAAAATAACACAACTTCAAGTCAAATATATACGTTTTTCAAATTTTGAATTAAATTCTTTAAATCAAAACGTACATTTAAAAAAAAAATCAATTCATAAATCCTTTCAAATTATATTGATATATGACTTTGGAAAAATAAGAATAAATTCTTTATCCATTTAACGATAATAGTTGAAATTTTTCCGCACACGTTTCTATAAGCATGGCCAGATTCTCTCTAATTTACTCTTATAAAATGTATGAGCAAACGCTCGAGCGCTGGAGAGTGGACGCGCTTCTTATGCTTGGAACTCAGTTTACGCTTGGAACTCACTTTATACCCGAGCGTAACGCCTAATTGTCCGTCACTACCCAACGAAAAGAAGTTTTACTTGAAGTTTTACGATCGACCTTATCTGCCATCGCCGAAGACTACAAGGACAAACGGTAGAATCTGGTACTAGCTGGTGATGTCAATGCACATCATGTCGCATATGGCAGCGATGACATCAACATTCAGAGCAGAGCTCTACTGAATTTGATATTTGCCACGAACCTGGAGGTCATCGATCAAGGTGGGGAACTCACTTTCTTAACTAGTGTGAGGAACTCGGTAATAGACCAAACGATGGCCACACTGAATGTAGCAAGTAAAATTAAGAACTGGAAGGTATTCAATGACCCGACGTTGTCAGATCACCGGTACATTCAGTGTAAATGGTTTGCGGCGTCTGCGGTTGAGGGCACGCAAACATTTTGTAATCCACGCGAAGCAGACAAGCATGCGTATGAAGCTGAGCTAGAGAAAAGAATGGAGTTATTCACGGCAAGGTTTAACACTCCGAGTAAAATCGAAGACTTGGCTCGAAGAAAACTTCTAAAGTTATGCCACATGACGTTTGACGCAAACGTTGGCTGTTTGTAAAAAGACAATTGTCATTTGTTTAAAACGATATACTGTTTGTTTCAAATGACAGATGACTCAATAAAAACAATAAAAGTAATGAATTAAGAAAAATTAAATTTTGTTATAAACAAAAAGGGTTTTGAAGGAATCAATGTTTGGTTTGATACAAACGGTTTTTTCTTTTAATCAAACTAATATTCTGTTGGAAATGTGAAAAAAAAAAAAATTAAAAATATAATTTTTTTTTTTATTGAATTATTTATATTGTTATTAACTTTATCCAACTTTAAGATTGAATTTTTTTTTTTTGTTTCCTAAACTAAACTACCTAAACGGGGATCGAACCGAGATCCTTTGGGGCGGGAGGCGAGCGCGTTATCCGATTGACCGCGAGATCGAATGTAGAATACAAATTTTAATTTTGTCACATAGAGAATTTGGAAATTGCCGGGAATAATAATTTTTTTTTTTTGAATAACAATTCAATTAATTAATTCCAAATTGATTGGTTATGTGTAGTTAAAAAATTATTGTATTTAATTTAATTTTTGTGTTTTCATTATTTATTTTTTTTTATATCAATTTTTTTTCTTTTCAACCTAAAACTAAATTAAATCATTTTCAATATTGAATAATAATTATATACAATAATTTTTTAACTATAATTAATCAATTTGGAATTAATTAATTAATTAATTGAGTTATTATTCAAAAAAAAAAATTATTATTTCCGGCAATTGAAGGTTTCGGCTGCAACAAAATGAACATAGGCGTTCGCGAGAGAAGAAGCTGACGATCACGCATATATCGCCCTAACGGCAGCTCACGGATTGTTGTTAAATTAATAACTCAGTAAATAATTAATGAAAATATCTAAAAATTTGTACAAAACTTCTTGATATACTGCTCGACAATATTGCCACTGACAAGTTACTCAATTTTTAAATTTCTCTGACTCTATTTCCATTCAAAGTTAGATAAATTGAATTTTTCCTCGACATTGAATAATCATATAATAAAAATTAAACAATATAAATAAATGAGTTTTTTAATTATACTGTTGCAATCGGCAGTTTATAATGAAGCTACAGTCAGAATTTCAAGTCGATTTATTAATTTTTTAAGAAGTTGTGTCGAGTTATATGATTAAAAAAAAGTATTTTTTCCAAAAAAAAAAATTTTTTTATTTTTTATCGCGCAAACTAATTATAATAAAACAAAATTTATTTAGAGAAAAATATGTATTTTTTAATTTTATTGACGACTGTATTTTTTATTTTTTTTATTTTATAATTTTAATTTTCCTTATTTTCCACCCACAGCAACATAGCGTTTTCTTATCTTCGAGCGCTCAACGTGTTATTGCAGCCGAAACCTTCAATTGCCGGAAATAATAATTTTTTTTTTTGAATAATAACTCAATTAATTAATTAATTAATTCCAAATTGATTAATTATAGTTAAAAAATTATTGTATATAATTATTATTCAATATTGAAAATGATTTAATTTAGTTTTAGGTTGAAAAGAAAAAAAATTGATATAAAAAAAAATAAATAATGAAAACACAAAAATTAAATTAAATACAATAATTTTTTAACTACACATAACCAATCAATTTGGAATTAATTAATTGAATTGTTATTCAAAAAAAAAAAATTATTATTCCCGGCAATTTCCAAATTCTCTATGTGACAGAATTAAAATTCGTATTCTATATTCGATCTCGCGGTCAATCGGATAACGCGCTCGCCTCTCGCCCCAAAGGATCTCGGTTCGATCCCCGTTTAGGTAGTATAGTTTAGGAAAAAAAAAAAAAAAAATTCAATCTTAAAGTTGGATAAAGTTAATAACAATATAAATAATTCAATAAAAAAAAAAATTATATTTTTAATTTTTTTTTTTTCACATTTCCAACAGAATATTAGTTTGATTAAAAGAAAAAACCGTTTGTATCAAACCAAACATTGATTCCTTCAAAACCCTTTTTGTTTATAACAAAATTTAATTTTTCTTAATTCATTACTTTTATTGTTTTTATTGAGTCATCTGTCATTTGAAACAAACAGTATATCGTTTTAAACAAATGACAATTGTCTTTTTACAAACAGCCAACGTTTGCGTCAAACGTCATGTGGCATAACTTTAGAAGTTTTCTTCTTGAAAAAATCCCCCTGCCGTTTGAAACGAGAAACTTATGGAATATAATAATCATAATAGTGCTTCTGTCAAGGAGTAGTGGGGATTACGTTTAGAAGTTTTTCTTCTTGACGCAAACCACTTATCGTTTTTAACAAGACTCTATCTGAATATTATAAACAATTTATTATTCAAAACAAGAATTTTTTGTGTCTCTAAACAAACCATTTTTTATTTAAAATAAATAATTTTTTTTTTATTTCAAACTATTTTTTGCCAAGAAGTTTTCTTCTAAAATTAAGAACAATTCCATTTATTTTTAACCAAAAATTTTCACAGTGTATCAGTGATATTCATATTATGAATATCGATAAAATATTTATAATAATAATGGGAATAATAATAGTATTAACAATAATATTCATATATAAATATAAACAATTATGAGTATTTATATTTCAAATATTATTATTATAGATATTATTATCAATATCGATAATATTGTTAAGAAATGATGATATTATCGAAATTATTTTTGTTATGATTATTGTTTATATATATTCATAGTATGAATAATAATAATAACAATAATTTTATAAATAATAATAATATTAATAATAGTTTTGAAAGTATTAAAAACTTATAGTATCAATGGTATTAATAACAATAACAATATTGATAATATTATCAATATTTATATTTCGAAAATGATCAATATGATTGATATTATTATTTTAAATATCATTAATTATATTATTAATATTATCAATAATTATATTATTATTATCATTGATGAATTGATTGTTAATATTATTGAAATTGTTACAAATAACTTGACAGACTGTGGAAGAAGTTTCACTTCGATCGCGGGTATTGCTAACACACGCACTTATTTATTTATTTATTTATATGCTGATTCAATTGATTTTTTCGAAACTATATAAGCAAATAATAGTAAGTTTTTGAGTCATTTATAGAATGAGCGTTAATTTCCTTGGTCGCTATTTGGCTGGAGTTGCTGACCGATCCAGATCAGAGCCTTGACTTTAATTTGAATGAAATCAACAATTTCAATATTGGAAACCGACGAATATACAATGCTGCAGCACCTGATGACGAAAACGATGTTGTCACTTTGAAATTAAGGAAATGAATGAACGTCGGAAATTAAATAATAAAGAAACAAGTCATGTAATCGCTAGTTTATTAGTAGAAAAAATAAGTATAATAATAAATAAACGATAAGAACTTCTTACAATCTAGCATTAGAACTAGCGAGAAATATATATAATTTTGTTTTTAATTTTTGTTGTGAAATAAAAATAATATTAGTAAAAATAATGTGGGAGTAGTTAGTTGAAGACGGCAAGGAATTCGTTAAAGATCAAACCTTGAATCTTCGGTTTGTTCAGTGAACAAGGTATACAACAAGTTGAAGTCAAATAATAAAATAAAACCAAATGCATTTATTAACTTCCAAGAATTTCAAGAAGAGCAAGGGTCGATTGTGTTGAAAGAACTAGCCATTTAACCATCAAGTTCAAGGTTGATTCCAATATCTAAAATATCCAAACCACTCTGCGATAGATCACATTCGCGTGAAACATATCAAGAAACTGTAACAAAATGTAAAATGAATTATCATGGTATATTATAGAAGCACGGTTCTGAGAAATATAATGACATTTGATCAATTTTTAATCAATTAACACATGGGAAATTTAAAGATTTATTCGTGAAAAGAGAAGAGAAAAAGAAATTGTTAAAGATTGTCATACGTGAATCTCAAGCAACAATTTTCAATTTTGATGATTTAAATCGTTCGAAAATGGAAACTCTAGAAAAACAACATCCAGTCATGAGACACTCAAGGATTCACGTTAATTGTTTAACTTATGAATGTTCAGTTGAAAATGCTCAAAGCTCCAACTCATAGTATATTAAAGCTTTTTTAGTCAGACCAAATTTAAATAACTATATAATTTATTATTGTGATGTTAAAAATATGAACGATGCGGCTAGAACAAAAATTAGCTGACTCCCAATCATGGCGATTTCAAAATTTGGAGCAGATCTAATAGATCAAATCGAGGAGAAACAACAAATGAAGAAAAACAATTTTAGGATTGACAAAAAGCAAGCAACATCCTTTACAAAATGATTCTTAAGGAGAAATTGGTCTACTTCACAAGTAGCAGAAAAAGATTGTACAAAATGTAAAGAGTTAAGTACTCATGAGAATTGAAATATGTGTAATGAAATACTTAAAATGAATAAAATGAATATTTTTTTCAAGATGAGAAAATAAAAAATAAAATAATTTATTTATTTATTTTTCTTCAACCTAAAAAAATTCTAAATAATTCTATTGTAGAAGGAGTTTCACGTGAAGATAATTGAATAAAATTTTCACGGATTAAAAAATATTAAAAAAAAAAAGTTATTTTTAAATGTTAGTTGAAAGCAAAGAAAATTAAGAAAATTATTTTCCATAATAAAAGAAAAGTAAAACATCTTTTCTTATGAATATTGTTATGTACCAAGTTGATTAAAATAAGATTATAAAATAACGAAAAAAAAACTGAAATATTGAACGAAAATTTAATAATATAATTATTTTTAACCTAATATGAATTGATCAAGTAGGTATTCACTATTGACTATTAAAAAAAAAAGAATTCTCTTATTTCGTAATTCCCTACAGGGTAATGGGTTAGCAGGGAATGTGAATTATGTAGATGTCCGTTGATGTTAGAATATCACAAAACCAAAGTTGTTGTAGAGCGTATCAATCTGGATTGTCGCCATGTTGATGGTGATAGTTTTGAAGTATCTAATCGGTACAAAACTTTGAGCACAGAAAAACAACACCCCGGAGAAATTTCGAATTTTATATTTGGGAATTAGGAAGGTTTGATTTTTAAAGGAATAAATGATATAATTGTTCACTAGGATTTTGTTTTTAATTCACTGTTCGATTCTATTCTTATTTATTTTAAAACTTTTACAAATTTTCTATATTCTATTTTGAATAATTCTAATATTTTTTCAGATAGTGATTGTATAAAATTTGTCGCAAGAGTAAAGCTTCTGAATAGTACAAAAATAAAATTCCCTTCAACATTGAATTAATTAGAAAGGGATGAGCCACAGAGGGAACATCTCTCGACCAATGAAAATCTATGGGTCTCATGATAGTCAGCATAAATTAATTTGCTAATGATATTTGCTAAATTTAACGGATGTTGAATATCGAGTTGCTTCGTTAAAAAATGCGAAATAAAAAATAAAAAAATAATATGCTTTCTCGATATCAAATTTGCATCTGTTGTATTTAGCAAATATTATTCAATTATTATTTATTCTAAGTACTACAAATGTAAGTACGTAACAATATCAACTATTTCTTATTGAATTATTTATATTTACATCGTTCTATACAATTCAGTAAATTTTCAAAATTGAAACGTTAAAAAAAAAAAGGATAATGAGAAATAATTCATTGATTCAAAATTTTTTTTTGTTAGAATTTGTTGAAAAAAATATAAATCATCTTTTTATCTAGACCATCGAAAATATATAATTTATTTTCCACAAAATTTGTGATGCCACATAAACACGCTAAGAGGTACACACTGACAATAAATGAAGCATTTAGTTGACACAGAAAATATTTGTCTTATTAATTATTAATCTTTTTTATCGGAAAAAATTTTTTGCTACACATTTTTCTTTATCGTTTCTTTATTTTTTAATACAACGATATCCTGCCAACACCATTTGAAACGAAAGACATGATTCATACTCTAACACTAACCACTGTAGCGATATTTATCGCCTACCTTAAAAACCCATCTTATTCTATTTATTAGACTTTCCGCCGGTGATATTATTTAATTATTTATTTAAAATATTGTTTATTTATTTTCTTTGTTAAAAACCGGGTAAACCCGGTGATACGTATTTGATTCATTATTGTTATTATTTGAAACTCCAGCTTGATGTGGAGAGTATACAATTCAACTTATTATAGTAAAAAGAGAAGAGGGGAGTAGTTTAGGATTTTCGACTTCATATTGTTTTAGAGTAACAAAAAAACTCTCTCTCTGCTTTGGGACTCCGAGCTGAACAGATGTTCTCTCTGAATAATCCAGGTATTCTGAGCCTCTATGGGTTATCCCTGAGAGTAGCCTCGTGTTTCGTTTTGGTTATGTTTGACTTAGGTTAGTCCTGGTCTCGTTTAGCTTTCGATTGTTAATTTCGCGAATATCTTTAATTTAAATTTAATTATTGGAGGTTTGTGACGACAAATTACGATTAAGTTGATTTAATCAATTTGGATTTTTGATAGAATAACGCGTAAATTGATTTTCCGATCACGATTTTAGTTTTGCTTTTGTATACGATTATCTTTTGAGGCTATTTACAGATTTTAGAATTGATTTACTGGCGGTTTGTGTAAGCAGATTTCGATTAAGTTGAGGTATTCTCGATTTTAATTTTTGTTATGAAAATATGCTTATTTTGGATTTTGTTACGTTTTTAAATATGTTTTGTATTTTATTATTGAGATTTTGAATATAAATGTTGATTTACTGCTTCACTTAAAATTTGTTTATTAAATTTATTGTTCAATTAATTCTCACACACAACTTTACCCGTCCCTCTCTCCATAACCCACACACTGAGCGACCCTGAGGTTTTCCTCGAAGATTGAGTCTATGGAAGGTTTATTTGATTGAGTTTCCTGGTGTTAATTGTGTGCTTTTAAAATTCCGATTACGACTACGATTTTGTTTAAGATTACGACTACGTTTGAGATTAAGTTTGAGTTTCCGTTCAGTTTCCGTTACGTTGCAGTGTTGCAGTTGGATTTCCAACAGATTTTATTGTTTTGCTTTGATTTTGCTTTATTTTCTTGGTTAATATTATTATTTCGTTAGAGAATTTATTTTATAATTTTGCGCTTTGAAATTATGTTTCTGAATTATTATTATTATTATATGTCTCATATTTCAGTTTTTGGTATTAATGTTTGGCCTAAAAATCAAATAAACCAGTAATATATTTAATATTTATTTATATTAATTTGTAAATAATGTTTTAAAAATATTAATTCCCATAGCAACAGTCCGAGAAGGTAGCTGACTCACAATGTCATGTTACACCACATTCCTTCTCATATTTTTCTCCGACAGATAATTTATTATTCCAATATTTTTTTCTTTTCATGAAAAGTTCTATTCTTATTATAAGCGATACTAGACATTGCACTATTACTGTCGAGCAGAGAAATTTAAATTTTGCGATATTAGCTATGCAGGACTCTTTGGAAGGAAGATACTGCTTTGAAAAGGAATACAGGGTAAATTATCCGGAACGGGAGGAGTGGATAAATGAACTGGGCCCGACCTCGCGATGTGATCTCATCTGGTTCACAGATGGATCCAAGACCAAAAAAGGCACTGGGGCAGGACCAAGGGTACTAATTTTTTCCTGGGCGAAATCTGTACGGCCTTCTAAGCGGAGGTATTCGCGATAATAGTATGTGCGGAGATAAACGTGGAACGGGGCTATAGGAACAAGAGGATCTGTATCTGTTCGGGAAGCACTTTTAAGAACCTGAAAAGATAATGAAGCTATCAATGAGCGCGATCGGGGCGTTTGCCTTGAGATCGGGTGTAATGGTGGCTTAAGGGAAATGAGGGGACGGCAAAACGGACCGGAGGCCTATGCGCGCGCAGCGGTGACCGCACCGTAGTAACATAAAATGAAATAAAGAATAATATAATTATTAATACGATTGATATTATTACTAATATATATTGACATTATTATTAATTCATGATGTTATTGAAATCATTGTTTTTAATATATATTTATTGAGTTATAGTATGAGTAATAGTACTAATAAAAATTTCAATAATATCATCGATAATAATAATATTAATAGTATTAATTACATTAATGATAATAACAAAAACATCAGCAACTAATAATATTATCAGTAATATTAATATTATCAATATCGGTGAAATATTTATAATAATGATGAGAATAATAATTGTACCAACAATAATATTTATGTATAAATATAAACAATTATTAGTATTTATATTTCAAATATTATTATTATAGATATTATTATCAATGTCGATAATATTGTTAATAAATGATGATATTATCGAAATTATTTTCGTTATTATTATTGTTTAGATATATATTTAGTATGAATAATAATAACAACAATCAATCCGGAAAAGACGGAGCTACCTGTTCAAAAAATGAATTGACGAATGGAAGGACGTCGGTGTTAACTTGATGAAACTTAGAAAAAATAAGGAGGTCTCTGATTTAGAGGTTAAGGCGTTTGCCCGGTAAGCAAAAGACCAGGGTTCGATTCCCGTCTGGCAGAGGAACTTCGTTATTTTTTCTAAGTTTCTGTTTTTGTTTTTTCACGACTACCAGTCTTCACGGGTAAAAGAAAGCTAGAAGGGTGAAAAAATCGTACCCTCAATCACGGTTAATTATCTGGGTGTTATACTAAATAAAAACTGAATTAGGTACTGCAAGTAGAAAGAGTTCAAAACAGGGCCGTTATGATGCTTTATACGCTCAGAAGGATCTGCGGTAGGAACTACGGTATCAACCCAAGCATCATGGCTTGGATGTACCAAACGGTGCTGATACCTGCGGTGGTGCATGGGGCTATTGTTAGGGGGAAGAGAACCGGGCAAGTAAACTCGAACGTAGCTATAGAAACAAGAGGATCTGTGTCTGTTCCGATAGTCAAGCAGCGCCGCTGGCGGTTGACGCACAAGCAGACAAATTAGTCTTGGTAAGGGAATGTTAGGAAAAATGAGATATACTGGCATTGCGAAACAAGGTCAAACTGTTTTTGGTACCGGGGCACTAGGGGATCCAGGGTAATTAGACGGCCGATGAACTGGCACGTGGGGGCTCAGCACTGAAATTCTATGGGCCGGGTAGGGGTAGTGGATTGTTGTGTTCAGTCAGAAATTCGTGCCTATTAACACAGGTTACATAAGAAATTTTAAAGAGAGGATCCCAAAGCAAGGCAAACTCACAGCTTTTTCGGTGCACCTGATTTGAAGGTGGCACGACCGCTACTAAATATGGCTAGGTGCCAATTGAGGCTAGTAGTGGGACTGGTAACGGGACACTGTAGACTCAATGCACATCTGAAAAGGATAACACTAGTATAAAATGACACCTGTCGCAAGTGCGACGAGAGAGTGAAAGAAACGGCGAGTTATGTAATATGCTATTGTATGGGACTGGTCGAGCTTATATTTCATTGCTTCGGGAAGGACTTTTGTAAACCAGAAGAAATCATGAAGCTATGAATGAGCGTGATCTCGGCATATGCTGTAAGATCAGGTGTAATGGTGACTTAAGGGAATAGGAGAGGAAGGCAAAATAGAACAAAGGTCGAATTGCCTATGCGGGGAATCAAATAAAATGAACAAAGAGTCACATGAACAACAAAAACATAAGCGAAACACTCAAAATATAAATAAATTATGATTAACATAAGGTCTTGCCATCGAGTATTATTATTATTATTCTAATTTATGAATCTGATTATTTAATTATTTTATTGTGTTCTTTCGTTAATTTTTGATACCAGTATTCCGTAATTATTTTAAGTAATAAAACATTACTATTTTCAATACTAATTACTTGGTTGATTATTGTATGTTGTTAAATGAATAATTTAATGAACTTGTTTGACTAATTTTAGTTTTACGCATTTGTTAATCATTGTCCACTTTGCTTTATTTTTAGTGACGTGATTTTTGTATTCTTCGCCTGTCCCTCCCTCCACGAACCAGCATACTGAGTGACCCCAGGCAAACTCCTCAATTTATTTATTTTTATTTTTTTTATTTGATATTACTAGGTTGCGGTCACCGCCGCGGCCGCATAGGCGATTAGACCTCTGGTCCATTTTGCCGTCACCTCATTTCCCTTAAGGGGACTGGTCCTGGCCCATAGAATCTCATTGCTGAACCTCCACGAGCCGGTTAATAAGCCATCTCATTACCCGGGATTTCCCAATGTCCCGGTACCCATATAAGTTTGACCTTGTTCCGCGATGCCAGCAGATCTAATTTCTCCCGACATTCCCTCACCAAGGCCGATTTGTCTGCTGGTGCGTCAATCGCCAACAGCACTGCTTGACTATCGGAACAGATACCTCTCGTTCCTATGGGCACGTTTTAAGTTTCTCTCCGCACATACTAACATCGCGAACACCTTCGCCTGAAAGACCGTGCAGATTTCGCTAAGAGTAAAATTAGTTCCCTTGGCCGATCCTTGGAGCCAGATTTCTGCACCAGTGCCTTCCTTGGTCTTGGATCCATCTGTGAACCAGATGAGATCACATCCCGAGGTTGGACCCAGTTCATTCATCCACTCTTCCCGTTCCGGATAATTTGGCTTGTATCTCTTTTCAAAGCAGTATCTTTCTTCCAAACAGTCCTGCCTAGCTAATACCGCAAAATTTGAATTTCTCCGCTCGAAAGCAATCGTACAATGTCCAGTATCGCCTACGCGTCCCGCCCACTGCCTATTTCTCATAAGTCTGCTCGCAACCCACAGTGCTGCTATCCTCACTATTAGATGTAGCGGAGGCATATCTAATAGTGCTCCCAGAGCACAAATAGGGGTCGACTTACAAGCCCCTGTAATGCATCTCAGCGCTAAGCCTCTGACCTGTTTTGAAAGACCCCTGGCGCCTACTTGCACGGTTCTCTTTTACCAAACAATAGGCCCATGCTTGGTACATACAGGCCATGATGCCTGGGTTATTATCCCAGTTTCTACCGCAGATGAGACTCGGTCAAACATCTGGCTGTTATACTAGATAAAAGACTGAATTGGAGATAACAAGTAGAAAGAGGTCGAAACAGGGCCGTTATGATGCTATATACGCTGCCGTAGAGTACAATCTCCTTGCCATAAAATTTTGGATTTTCATACCCTTCTAGCTTTTTTTTACCCGTGAAGACGACCAGTTCCGTCTTGTCCAGGTTGACAAGTAGTTCTGTGCCTTCACACCAACTTTCACTATACCTAGTGCAGTTCGAGATCTGCTACAAGTGGTATTCGCATCCCCTGCCTGTATTACGATAGCTATATCGTCTGCATATCCCTGAGCATGAAAACCCTGGCAGTTCAGAGCTACTAAGAGATCATCGACCACCAGACACTATAACAGCGAGGATAGCACTCCCCTCATCCTTCGGGCATTCTCGGTTGACGATGGCTATCGGCGTCTCCTCTCCTCTTCCTCACAAAACCGTCAGTCGAAAAGCATGTTTCTGATCTACCTTCTCAAAGTTTAAAATATAAAAATACCCACCCCTAGTTCTCGTCTGTCTTAGGCTCCCTCTCACTTGCTAACAAGTCTATGGAGTGCCGCATGCACTGATTTCCCTGGCTGATAGGCGAATTGCAGCCCATGCAACGGACCACTAACCCGAATCGCATTCTTTTTATATCTGCCCACAAGTCGCTTCAGCATCTGAGCATGTAAGAGGAGAGACTGATCGGTCTGTACGTTCCTGGTTGGTCTTTGTCAGCCCTGCCAGGCTTGGAATAAAAACTACCTTAGTTTTGCGCCATTGCGTGGTACATAACTCGTAGCAATACACGCCCTAAAGCTCTTGCTTACTGGTACAAATGTATCCTCCTCATCGGTTCCCGGACTCTTATAAGGTTAAAACCGATCAACCCTTCATTTAACTCTATCGGTATTTACAACTCTAGACGCAATACCCCAGTCTCGGCGTCCCAACACCCTTGGTTTGCTCCAGGTATTCATCAGAGTACCCAGGAAAGTGCGTTTCCAGCAGGACCCGAATCTCTTCTCTCTGGTTCGAGGCATAATCCCCCCCCCCCTCCGGAAGTTTGAGTGGTCCACCTGCTACACTACCTTCCTTGGCAGTAATTTTCTTAAGCTTAGCCACGTCTGGCACAGTAGAGGTTTCTCCACCGAATCTCTTCTAGGAGTCCCTCTTGGCCATCCTTACTTCCTGCTTCAATTCTTTTTGCAGAGCCCTATATTGCTCTGCAGTCCTCGGTTCACCTTTAAGTACCTTGTTTAGGGCCCTACGTACACCGGATCTCAGCTTCTGTAGCTCTCTACTCCACCATTCCCTCTTATCCCTAACAACGCTCAGAGGACAGTTATTTTCATACGCCTCGACCATTGAGGAGTGTTAAACCTCGCCGGGAAAGACTCAATTCTTTTTTCCAGCTTAGCTTCGTACGCAAGCCAGTCTGCTTTGCGTGGATTACGAAATGTTTGCGCGCCCTCAGCCGCAGTCGCCGCAAACCATTCAAACTGAATGTATCGGTTGTCTGACACCGTGGGGTCGTTGGATACCCTCCAGTTCTTAATTCTACTTGCTACATCCGGTGTGGTCATCGTTAGGTCTATCACCGATTTCCTTACACTAGTTAAGAAAGTAGGTTGATTAATGACCGCCAAGTTCGTGGCAAATATAAAGTCCAGTAGAGCTCTGCCCCGATTGTTGATGTCGTCGCTGCCCCATACGACATGATGCACATTGACATCCCCAGCCAGTACCAGATTCCACTGTCTGTTTTTGGAGTCCTCTTCGAGGGCTACAACTTCGTTAGAGGGAGGTGGGTCAGATGAATCGTAAGGCATGTAGACAGACGCTGCTACCACTGTTCCACCCTCTTCTGAACCAGTCGCAATTTTCACTGCTACTAGGTCCCTCCCACAATACTCTCTTAAGAGAGAGAGGCATTCACGTCCCTAACTAGAACTCATGCCCTAGGCCTAGAAACTGTGATATCATAAAATAGTTGTCCCCTAGCTATACCAAGTCCCCTGACGCTACCCTTGAATGCCCAAGGTTCTTGAATCAGTGCGACCTTGGTATGCTCGGTAACTATCTTATGCTTAAGCAACGCCGTAGCCTGTGAGCTACGGTGCAGGTTGATTTGAACAAAGGGAATACTTACTACCATTAGGTCACCTTCTCTTCTGCTGTCGTTGCAGTCTTGGGGCCCTCTCCGGTCTTTTTGCCCAACACCATGAAAGATGCCCGGCTTAGCCCATAAAAAGGTTTCATATTCAACTTGTTCAGCTGTTCCACTCCAGCTTCCGGTATTTCGAGAACGAGACGCCAGCTTTTGGCCTTCTCTCTGTTGTCTACATGTTTCACCCATCCGCTGGTGTGAAGCCCCGGATTTCGTCTGGCAATTCTCGTCAGTATTGTACCAACGTCCTTGACCAGTTTATCCTGAATATTTGCCATTACTCTAACCATCTGTGGGAGGTCTTTCTGATAGATGACCAAAAGTTTGCCCCTTCCCTTCTATAGCTTTCCCACGTTCGCCCTGAGCCATTTTTCAGACTCGGTATCCGCGCAAGCTACTTTGTCCCTCCCCGGTGAAGGTGACAACCTTGGAATCTTGGAACAAAATCGCCTAACGCTATTTCGTCCACCCTTCCCAGAAGTTTCCCTTGCACTAGGTTAGATTTTTCCTCCGATATGTGAATAATCACGAGTTTGGGCACATCAACAGTTACGACCGCAAATGAGAATTTTCCCTTTTCATTCCGTCTCTGTTTGTGCTCTTGTTGAGCAGACTGAGGGGTACTTCCCGATTGTCTCGCCCGTTTTTGAGCTTTAACGGTTTCAACAGTTCCCTTAATGGGGGTGCCTGCCGCACTAGCTTTCGCCTTTTTTCTCTTGGCTGCACCACTAAGCTTCACAGGCCTAGTCTCGAGTAGAAAAGGTATCCCCCCGGATGAAGGTCCACATTCTTGTGTCCCAACTTCCTGAGTGCTGTCCTTGACTACCAGCTCGATCTTCTCTGGTGTCTTTGGTTGAGTCCCAGTAATCAGTGAGCCCTGTGGCATAAATTTATTGGTATTGTCACTTTCCATATGAAATTCCACGAGTATCTAGGGAAATATAGTTCGAACCTGGCAGAGCCCCGAATACCTGGCAGGGGTCTAAATACAACTGGAGCTCGACCTGGGCCACCAGTGGAACCGTTTATGGCACTATCTTTGGTCAAGTGCCATTCAGCCTTCAGCATGGTGTCCCACACTTTAGCTTGACCAGGCTATTGCGAGACAAGTTGAGCGATGGGTACGTCACTTTCCCTACGCTAGGATTACTTGTTCGTCTGATCTCTCCCCTCCGGCCTTCCCAGTATAGGAAACCTTCACGAAGAAGCTCCTAACCTAATAGGTGCCCTTCCCCGGTATAGCCCATCAGATCACCGAGATACTCAAGCCCACTGACGTCAAGGTCATGTAATCCATAGAGAGGGTCCTCAATTTAATATTAAGACTTTATTTTTAAGAAGGATCAACACCATCGCTGATTATTTAAATCATTTAGATGACTCAGTTTCAGTGTCGTTTTGTTATTTTCGCGAGGTAAAATGAAATAACTAGCAGATTTTATATGTCTTTTTTGGTTGCGTATACGGCTTAGAATAAAACCTCTCGTTAGTTTTAGTGTTTTTATTAGTTGTTTCAGGTACCTTCAGCGTCATAAAATAAAATCTTTTTTTAGTTCATCATGTCGTTTTTTAATAATTCAGCGGCGCAGAATAGCAACACAGCTTGGCATCCAGAAGTTCCAAATTGTGTGACAACGTAACGTAATGTTACGTTACATCCTATGAATCGATATCGAGGCTTTCATTAGAAAAAAATAGCTTTTTCAGATTTATACTTGCTTTTGAACAATAATATCGAATTAAAAAGTTTTCATTTCTACTGAAATTTCTTCAGAGTCTAAAGCAATCTTTAAATAAAATGCCGGTATTGACATTGGAGGAGCTCAGATAAAAGAAGAAGCTACTATAGCCAAGCCGTCAATGTTGTTTCCAGAAATTTAGAAAACTTGCGATCGACACATAAGAAGCTCGCGTCTTATTTTTTCCAATTTTTTTCTCTACGGAATGGCTGCTCCAAGAGTATTATTTTTATAAAGTTGATATTTTCCAAGTTTGGCAGGTGTATACGGGACCAAACGTTTTTCCTTAAAGGAAAGTATTTAAGAAGATAAAAAAAATATTTGCAACGTCTTAATATTTTGGTGACAGAAATATTTTTCCCTGTATTCTTTCGAAAAATTCTCGATACTTATTGTGTGTGTGTGTGTGTGTGTGTGTATTTTACCTTCTCAGAGTACTCCATGACATCGGTCATGCTTCTAGGGTACCCACTAACGAGGAATGTCGTAGTTTCTAATAGAGTTTCCATTTCGAGCATCAGTATTTCAGCAACTGTTTTACTGCTTAGCAGGCCAAAATCTTGGATACCTGTGAATATGCAAATAATAAATCATATAGATGTGATTGCTGTAAAGTAATATTTAATGCAACAACGTACACATATAAAAATGTCTACGCGGGAAAAAATGGAATTGATACCACGAATGGTATCAGAACATACATAATGGTAACAAATTATGTCGATATGTCGACGACAAAACAAAAAAAGGCTCGTAGAGCATGTTTGGCATTGGGTCTCATCAAAAATGATGAATGGTGGGATCGTTCAATGACAGAAGATGGTGTATAGATGAAGCAATTACGAAGTTTAGTCGTATGTATTTTGATATATTGCTATCATATCAATATAGAAAAGCTGAGGAAAGATCACAAAGGTTTTATGTATGATTATTTCAAGAGACGAGATAGCTTGGCTCAATCATGCAAGTGCTTATTGTGAAATTAATGACCTTCTTACACAAGTGAAATAAAAAATTACTAGATTTGAATCAATACCATCATTGATAGAATATGTAAACAGGGATAAACCAATGGACAATGTAATTGTTGCTGATAATAAAGAAATCGGGTCAGCCTTATATGCGAAGTTGAACGTCAAACAAAAGATCATAGTTGATCACATCAGAGTTGCCAGATGTTTGGGCAATAAAAGGGCTACCAAGTAGCAATGAAGGAGCCAACGAGGGGCCATCTTTAAAATAAATAAAATCAATCTTTGAGACGCTTCTTTCAAGCTTATCAGTAGCGATTAAAATTTTTCAATAAAAAATAATATCTGTCACCCGTGTTTTCCTCCGAGCAGATAAACACATGTACATATATATTATTTTTTTTTCGAATGCCTATCGTAAGTATAAATATGTAAGTAATATATTTATACTGATAAAGTATTTTTATTCTATAAATATCTAATTTTTTTTTTTTTTTTAAGCAAATTAAGCTGTTATAATAATATACTCTCTCTCCGATAGCTGTGGTGGACAAATCAAAGTTCATTCAGTGTTATGTTTTCTATCACTATTATCACGAGAATTAGAAATGAATATTCTCATGTGATCGTAACTTTGATTTGTATGGACAGAAAAAAAAGAAAATAGATAGAAATCGAAACAGAAAATGATTATATTAAAATTATAAAAATGCTAAAAATCCTTTTTTCTGAATAATGAAATAATTTATTGGATGCACCAGCAGCTCAACCAGTTGGAATAACCAAAAAAAAAAAAAGATGTACAGAGTTCATTGAAATATTTAACGAATAAAGGTCAAAAATTTTTTGAAAACTTTTTTCTAAAATTAGAATTGGAGATTCAAAACAACCTGGAAAATTCAAAAAAAGAAAAAAATTTAAAAAAAAAAAGGAAATAACAATTGACTGATTATTCAATCATTAATATTAAATATAACGAATGTGATTATAAATGTTATGATAAATTGTTTGTATTTTTATTTATATTTTGAATACTAATACTTGTTTCGTTTCTTTCGTTAATACTAAATGAATTGAAATTTTTCATTTGATAATTTCTTTTTGAATTTTATCTGCACGAATTTGGATTATAATAAGCTATATCTAAGTTTTTTTTTGTTTATTTTACGTATAATTGAATAATTAAAAATTTTATTTATACTTACGAGTGCCGAGTGGGAACTCGCAATTTGATTATTAATCAATAACTCGTTCAATTATTATTAGAAAATTCTAAAAATTTGGGAAAAACTTCTTTATACAATAATGAACAATAATGTCACAGACAAATGTGTGAATTTTAAAATTTCCTCGACACGTTTTGGATCCAAAGTTGGACAATCACATTTTACGACGGACATTCAACATTAAATTGATCAAATTAAACAATATGGATAAATAATTTTTTTTTTTTGTATTTTCAAGATCGATAAACTTCAATGATTATACAGCCTGGATTCCAAATTAATTTCTCAATCATTGAAAAAGATATGACGAGTTGAACTTGAAAAAAAAAGTTTTTATACGTTTTTTTTTTTTTTTTAACTCGTTAAATAATAGAAATAAAAAAAAAAAAAAATTTTATAGAAAGAGGGAGGTATTTTTAATCTTTAAACGTCTATATTTTTTTTTTTGTTTTTTGAGCAAATATAAATTTTCAAAATTTTCATATCAGCAACGTCGCGATTTCTTTGGGTACAAGCGTGCGGCCGGTTATTGCATCTGGGCCCTTAATTGCTAAGTCATTTGCTAATCAGTTTTCCAGTGTATTAAGTTTACATGAAGACAATATTGATTTTCAATACTATAATCCATCGACTATCAACTCAAACAATTGTGCGAGAGCTTCACAAGAAGTTAACCATTGACTGTTACCAGTCCGGGCACCTCAGAGTAGCCAGATTATTGCTTGTTCACTACTTACCATTCGCCCTACTCTGCTGCCTTATTAATTCTCGGCACTCATGCGAGATCTCACGGAGCACTATTTATTGAAACCAGCTGGCACTATCCAGTAATTAAGAAAATGACCAATCTAATCAGACATTTTGACTATTGGTCTTGCTGAGTGGCGCCAGTAGTGTGACAACTAGAGTTCGAGATACGTAAGCTGTCAGGGAAAAGGTAGATCGGAGGGAACGGGGGACTGTAACTTGGTCGGTAAAACAAAATTAATAGAAAGATCTGGTAACGTGTGTTGGGGCTGGTGGCATGCGTTACTCATTGAAAATTGAAAATTTTCAATACTTCAGCTAGGGCCATTGTGGCCGTGTTACCCGATTTTGTAAATAAAATTATGTTGATAAGTTTTTTTTTCTGGTTATAAAGTTTCTGGAAAAATCGATGGAGAAAGACTCATGGAAATGGCTCTCCAGAATAGCTTCTTAAAATGGGTGGTTTTTTTTTTTAATACGGCACTTCCAATAACTTCCAATAAAATGCTCGTGAAGACTTCATATTAGGCTCAAATTTATCGTCATTTAAAATTCTATTACGCACTAACAGATCCAACTCGTTATTAATTTTTTTTTTTCCAAGTAAAATACATCGAAATCGAAAAATGAAAAAAAAAAACCTTCATTTTTTTTTTTCCTCAAAAACTATAAATCATAGGAAGATAATTTTATAGACAAGTGATGAGTATTTGAAAGACGTATCTTTCGGGCCCTACATGAAGTCGCTGCAATTATTTTATCAAGAGTTATCGATTGAGTAACGTTACGCTAACCATGTACTAACAACGGGAACCTCGATANAAATATGACGGTAAAACAAATTCTATTCGCGGATTTATTAGTAGTTGCCGTTCAGCTTTGGAACTTTTGGATCCACAATGGACACAAGCTTTTATGCTTTCTATTAAAAATAAAATTACAGATCCTAAAATCAGTCTAATTGCTAACACAGAATTTTCGTCTCTTGATGAGCTAGAATCATTGCTCCGTACAATTACGTACACGGGAAAAACTTTTGATTCACTTTGGAATGAATTACCCACCGTATTAATGAATGATAATGAGAATGTTGATGAGTATGGAAGTAGAGTATTAAAATTGTATAACGATTTGATTGATTGTAATGAGGGTGATAATAATGATGGTTTTGGTACCATGAGTAAATACGTAGATACATTGAAACTTGAAAAACATGAACATGTGGATACGTAGATATACATAAAAAAAACAATTAAAATTAAAATTAGAATCCTGGAAAGATGTATTCTTGATGTTGTTCCATGTCACGGAAATTGTCCCAAGCATCCTTGGTGAGTCTCATGACCCTGACTCGTTGTCCTTCATCATTAGTCAAGTTATATCGTTTGGCATGGTTGCCTGGCCAGTTCTTGATAGCATCTTCGCATAAGAAAATTTTTGTTGGTTTGATTGGAAAACCAATCTTTGCTCGACACATAACAGAATGATCTTTTTTTTCATCGAAACCTGGTAGAATGCGAGCTTGAAGTTCGTGAACTGGAACTTCACTTGCCCACATATTCAAACTATTAACTTCTATTGCCTGTGGTACATACTGCTGTTGCTGTCGATCATTCAACACGGATATTGGTGTAGGAACGTACTCAAGTGTTTCGTCAGAAAGTGGTGTGCTTAATTTAGAACTACTAATGCGTTCTTGCATTAACTGGTTCATTTCCTGTTGTAATTCAGCATTTTTCATTTGGGTTTCCAAGAACTTTTTATCTTGTTCTAATTTTCTTTGTTTTTCTTCCTTTTCTTCTTGAACCAAACGTTTTTTTTCTCTTGCACGTTCATTGGTTTGTTGTATGGCAAGTGCAGCACGTCTTGAAGCTTCTTTTTGTTTAGCTTCCTGACGGTCTATGGCATTTTGACGCCATAGAACTCTTTCTTGTATTGTCATGTTGTCCCATTCACTTTTTATTATTGGTGGTCAATTCAAGTCGAATCAAGTCTTGGCAAGTCAAAAAATGTTTGAACGAATTTTTAAATTGCCGAACTTTGACAAGTCAAGTCAATTCAAGTCGAATCAAGTCTTGGCAAGTCAAAAAATGTTTGAACGAATTGACCACTCATGATGATTGTTTGCTGACTCATATTTTTCTTCCGTGCCCCGGCAAACTTTTCGCCAAGAGGTATTGGTGGTATACCAGCTTCAATAGCTTGTTGACATGTTTGAGTACTTGGTTTAGTTACAGTTGCTTTTTTCTTGTTTTTATTGAAGTGTCTGTCCACGTCTAGGTTTACCTTTTTCACTTGTGTGACACATAGTTTCTTTTTACTTGTAACTTTCTTAATATTTTCTTTTGCTTTAAGTTTCTTTTCCATTTCAGGTCTATCTACATTTTCAAGTTCATTTACATTTTCAGGTGTTAGTTCTCTTTTTCTTTTAATTCTTGGTAACATTTTCAGATTTTCTTTTGACGCTTCTTTAAAATCACTTGTCTCTACGACTGGGTAATCTGTTTTCTTTATTTCGTCTATTTTTACTGGTGTTGATGACAATAGTTTATTTTTTAATTTAATAATGGTGTCTTCAAGATTCTTTTTCTTTTTATTTCTGATGGATGATGATGTTTGTGTGACGACTGGTGTTACTGGTTGGATTGACGACTTGTTTGTCGTCGTTTGATGTTGAGACACCTTGGCCTCGTCCAAAGAATAATTTATCTTCTTTTTGTATAAATATACGAGCACACACTTTAAAATAAATAAAAAAAAAAAAAAAATACAATGTATTCAATGTCAATAATTCTTACAGCTTAACTATATTGTTCATTTATTCTTGTCGCCTGTTTACTAATCTAACCTAACAAAACTTTTTGTCCCCGTAAAATGTTGCACAAAGCATGCGAAATTATTATATAAATACTTAATCTACACTTAACTATATTTTTCTTTGTCTCTTTTTTTTTAAATTTCTTTCAAGTCTTTGACATGCACGTGTGATTTTTTCCCCTGATTGTCTTGGATTTCAACGCGTACTGGACTGATTATTTTCGTTACTTTATGAAGTTCTGAAAACTTGGGCATAAGCTTGGCACTTATTCTGTCGATGGCTCTAGAGAGCGGGTGCATACGGACGCAAACTGTATTGCCGACTTGTGGACACTATTCCCTGTGTTTTTTTCGAAAATTCTTTTCTTGTGCTGTATATGCTTTAGCCAAATTCACTGTGACTAATTCCATGGTTTCTTCAAGTCTTGAAATTGCTGTTTCTCGATCTGGTTTTACATTGGGATTCTGTGTTTCCACGGCTTTACGTAACGTCTGAGGTTGTTCTAGCTCACGTCCATAATTCAAATAAGCTGGAGAACATTGAGTGCTTTCTTGTTTCGCGGGATTATATGCGAATGTTAATTCTGGTAAATATTTTGCCCATGATTTTTGCGTTTTTTCAACAAATTGTGATATCATTGTCTTCATTACTCGGTTAACTCTTTCAGTTGGATTACATTGTGGTGAGTACGGAGGAATTCTTAAATGTTCAATACCGTAATCATTCAAAACTTTTGCAAAATCTTTGCTTGTATATTGTGAGCCATTGTCGCTTAACAATTTCTTCGGACATCCGAATCTTAGTATTATTTTATCTTTTAATGCTTTAATGACTGCATTACTTGTTGGTTTACGTAATGGTATTACCTCTATCCATTTTGTAAATTTATCGTGAAATACAATGAAATGTGTGTAACCTTCTGACGACCTAGTGATTGGTCCGACATTGTCTGTTGATACGACTTCCCATGGTTCAGTAGCAACCGTGGTGCCCATTATACCGACCTTGCCCTGTTGGCTTGGTTTAAATTGTTGGCATTTACCACAATCCTGAATAAAAGTTTTTATATCACGTTGCATGCCAGGCCAATAATAATTTAAGGCGGTACGAGCTATTGTCTTTGCAGCTCCTAGATGTCCTGCCGTCGGAGTGTCGTGGTTTTCTTGTATGACTTTCTGACGTAGAGGTTTTGGTACACAAACTTTCCAAGCTTTTTCACGTTGTTCAGTCCAGCCAAGGCTAGCGTGGACGTGTTTATACAGTAAATTGTCATTGACACAATAGTCGGGGTAATTTTCAGGTTTTGACAAGACGTTTTCCAACATTTCCCGATACCAGTTACATTGTTGGTCTGGTTCAATTGCAAGTACAACTTGTTCACCCTCAAATTCCTCTTCATCGTTATCGTAATCTATAGGTTGTCTTGATAGAGTATCAGCGATGACATTATCAACTCCTTTACGATAAATAATTTCAAAGCCAAATTGTTGTAAATAAAGTAACCATCTCGCAATGCGTCCCCCTGGATTTTCTAAATTGATTAACCATTTTAATGATTGATGATCAGTGATTACTTTAAATTTATATCCCTCGAGGTATTGTCTCATCTTCTTTATTCCCCACACTACGGCTAAACATTCTTTCTCTGTAGAGTGGAAATTTTTCTCTGGTTTAGTCAATGACCTACTGGCATATGCGATTACGTGTTCAGATGATTTATCTTTCTTTTGTGTTAGTACAATACCTAACCCATCATCACTAGCGTCAGTTTGTAAAATAAATTCAAGTGAAAAATCTGGTGGTGCGAGTACTGGTGCTTCAGTTATTCTACTTTTCAATGTGTCAAAAGCTTGTTGATTTTCGCTGGTCCAAGACCATGGTGTATCCTTTTGGATCAATTTTGTTAGAGGTTGTGTTAACGTTGAACAATCCGGGATGAATCTGCGATACCATCCTATCATGCCAATGAAACGTCTAACTTCTTTCACTGTTTTTGGTTCTTGCAAACTAGTTATAGCTTTGATTTTTTCTGGATCAGCACGTATACCGTGTTCGTCAACAACGTGACCTAAGTATATTATACTTGTTTGTATAAATTGACTTTTTTTTTCATTGATTTTTAATCTAGCATTGTACAGTCTTTGCAAAATTATTTTTAGAGTTTCGATGTGTTCATCTAACGTGGTACCCAAGATGACGATGTCATCCAGATAAACGAATACTTTTAGATCTAGATCAACACCCAGCACACGGTCTAAGAGACGTTGGAACATCGACCTTGCTGAATGTAAACCGAATGGCATGACTGTGAATTGAAATAATCCGCGGCTTGGTACTGTAAATGCGGTGATTTCTTGACTTTCTGGGTCCATTGGTACTTGCCAGTAACCGTTTTTTAAATCAATTGTCGAGAAATATTCGGAGTTTCTTAACTTGTCTAGCGTAGCATTAATTTGTGGTAATGGATAAGCATCTTTAATTGTGACACTATTAACTTTTATGTAGTCGACACAAAATCTGTAATCTTTATTTTTCTTCTTGACTAATACTACTGGTGAGCTCCATGGACTGTTAGATGGTGTTATGACTCCTTCTTCTAACATTTTATCTGTTTCTTTATTGATAACCTCTTGCATGACTGGATTACGTGGACTGTATCTGGTTTTTATTGGTTCAATACCAGGTTTCAATCTCAATGTATGCGTTACCAAGTGAGTACGACCTACAACCTTGTCAAATTTCTTTAATTCTTCTTGTATTATCTTTTTAGCGGTTTTGATACTGATATTATTAATCGTTGCTTCATTGCGACCAATAGTATTTAATTCTATTGTTGAACCAAATTGCAGTTCTAGATTAATTTGTCTCAGGATATCGATTCCTAAAATGATTTGAGCTTTCAATTTTGGCAAGACTAGAAATGAATAGTTGTCAATTTTACCAGCTATATTAGCTTCGATAATTACTTGTCCATCTATTTGTGCAACGTTGCCATCTGCTCCTGTAACACACTGTAATGACGGTGTTAACTTAGCCAAGTTTCTTTGCTGGATGTTAACCTATACTGGACTGCCAATAAAAGATCTACCTGCACCAGTGTCAATTAACCCTTTGTAGCTAACATTTCCAATTATCACATCGACAAATATTCGGTTATCATCTACGTATAGAACTTGCTGTTGACTCATGCTTGGTTGTTGCTTTGTTTGTTGTTGAAATTTTGGTTGTTGCAATTTTGGTTGTAGTAGCATTGATAGTATTACATCTGCTGGCTTAAATATTGTTGCAGCTGGTGACAGTAACGAGTTAGTCTGTTGTTTTGCTTGTTCTTTTTGGTTTAATTCATTTGTTTTTACGGGTGGTCGTGGTTCTCTAGGACAACTACATTCTTTTGTCCAGACCCCTAACTTCCCACATTCTATACAGAATCTCTTAACTGAATTTCGGCAGTCTGGTCTTCGGTGACCACGTTGACCACAACGCCAACAACATTCAAACTTGACAAATGGTGTATTTACTAAGGCAGCCACTTCATGTTTTTGTGATAATTTCTTTTTCTCTGATTCAGCCTTTACAACTGTTTTATAATTTTTCTCATCAGCTAATATTCTTTCATATTCATCGATTAGACGAATCAAGTCATTTATATCATAGATATCACTTCGTCTGATGTATCTTTTGTATTCTGGTCTGAGATTTTTCCATAAACGATCTAACTGAGCTGCGTGGCTTATCCCACCGTGTTTTCTCAATAAAGTTTGAAGTTGCGTGACATAAACTCTCGCTGGCTCATTGACTGTTTGAATTCGGTTTCGTATTCGGTCCTCAAGTTGCATGTGTATATCACCTGGAGCAAAGTATCTTCTCAAATCACTTGCAAACTCTTCCCAAGTCCGCCATGGTCTTAAATTATTTCTGTACCATTCACTGGCTCTGTCTTTGAGGAACATTGGTATGCCTTTGATTAAATCTTCTTGTGTCAATTGGTAATAACTTGTTACTTCTTCTATTCTTTCAAGAAAAGACATTACAGCATCTTCGTCTCCATTGAACGTAATGTTCCACTTTCTCACTTTGTCCATGATCCGACTCTCGCCTCGCCATCCATCTTGATAGTCGTTAGGTCTTCTCGTGTCGTGATTTATCCCTGGTTCATGGTAATTTCTTGGTCTTGCCTCATAATAATTATTGTCTGGGTAACGATCGTAATCATCGTCGTATCGATACATGTTATTTCGTGGGTTACCAAAATTTGTATCCCTGAAATGATTAGGTCTTGATGTCTCTTGTGGTCTTGACCATCGGTCTTGATAAGCACGTTTTTCATTTTGTGTGTGCATCGGTTGTATCGGAAATGCGGTACGTTTTCTTGAGGCATGTCTTGATTTTGATCCGTAAGATTTCCAGCTATCTGATGATGAATCTCTTGGATATCTTGGTTTGTCTTGGAAATTCTTTCCCTGGTGTTGCAATCTTGTTCTTGGTTCAGCATGATCGGTGAGATATTCTTTATCATAATTAACTGGTGATTAACCTCTAATATATTCACCCTGAGGCCTGGAACTGTTGACGAGATCTTGTTTTTTGTTGATCTTGCTTGAGTTCGTTTTTGGCACAACAGGTCTTTTGAATTTATCAGAGTTTGATTTCATGTTTGGTTGACGATGTTGAATATCTTCGTGTTCATGTCTGTGTACTTCAGCTATTGTTCTTGTTCTTTTTTGTGATCCTTGGCTCTCAGCCGATGATCCATTTTCTAGTGATACCCAATAGCTATCGTTACGGTTATTTCTATTATCTGAATGATAACCACGATTGTCGGTTTTGTTTTTTCTACCAAATTGTGGTGTCGTTGGTTGACTTGGTGTGATTATGCTGGTTATTCTTGGTTTACCACTTGGTATTTTGGCTTGTGACTCGGTCGTTGATGACAACAACTGGGCTGCCTTCTTGAGATTTTTTGTGATTACAAACTTTCTACTTGTTCTCTGACTTCTTCTTGGTGACGTTCTTCTTGATGTTTGATTGCTCTGTTCATGGTTTGATCCATCACCTTTATCAGAAGTCTGTTCATTTTCAGCTTCTTGATCTTGTTCTTCTCCATCATCATCATCTTGACTTTGGATGAAGTCTGGTGCCATGATGACAAAGGGTGTTTTATTTTGACGGTAATAAGAACGAAGAAGACTAGCTAAAGCTTCCTTTTTCGCGTTTGGTGGAATCATGATATCACGAGCTTTTAATTCTTTAATTAATTCTGGTTTGTTCAGTGTCGAAAAGAAAACTTTTTTACTGTCAGCCATTTTGAAAGTACTGGTTCCCAATATGAGAAGCTTTGATTACCTAATATATTCTCAGATTCAGAAGTTTCGAGATAAATAAGTTCTCAGATTTGGAAGTAAATAACTTCTCAGATTCGATAGTAAATAAATTTACAAATTTACAAGTGTCTAATTAATTTAGCGTGTTCAAGTGTCTCGGTTTGGGCGCCAATTTTGTAATGAACCTATCGTGAATTCGTGATACCTTTAAAATATCCACAATAGGTTTAAATACCAAAATGATAAGACTGGTTGTCGGCTCAGTTCTAGTAGGTGGTGCAGGGTTCTCCAGTTAATAAAATAATGCAAATCAATTACAGTGTTTATTAATGACAGCCAATTACTCAGAATCCTCGTTAACGAGAAATAACTCGTCCAGTACGTTAAATTAAGCAGCTTTACAATTTTCAATTATTCAATTATATTATGTAATTATAACATTTAGTTATCTGAATTACCCAAATTAAATTACAATATTAAATTATCCCAATAATAGTTAATTATCTCGATACTTTTACTTGTAGTTTCGTGGTCTTTGTGAATCCCCGCGATGTCCGCGCCCAAGATCCCGTATCCCTGTGAGTCCCCGCGATGTACGCGCCCAAGATCTCACTCCTAATCTGGTTAATTCTGGTCCCTTAATTACTCATACTCCGTTTCCAGTAGTACTTGCAATAAGTTGTAGACGGTCCGTTGCCAGTACTGTCGCTAAGTAGTCCGTTGCCGGTACTACCACCTAATCTAATTGTAGTCCGTTGCTGGTACTACCACACTCTCTCTCACACACTCGAATTGGAACAATATAGTGGGGGGTAAGTAATCCACAAGTAGATACTGGGCTTACCACTATGTGCCGTTCTGGGGGTTCTCAATGTATGCCGCCGTTTCCAGTCGACAATGAGCAAAAAACCAGAGCGTGTAATCCATACAAAAAAAGCCAACGTTTACTCAACGCGCGCGGCCAGTTAAGCGAGACGAGTGTACTGGGCGGCTATGAAAAAGCCAAACGGTGCGTAGCCCCCTGGCGTCAGACACCCGAACTATTATTTCTTGTATAATAAAATATTACATATATACATTTTTTTTTAATTTTATTATTATGCTAATTTATATTTTATTCTCTTGTGACATCGTCACACATTGAAAAAGCAAAGTAAAAAAATTCGGAATAGTCATCTTTTCATGTATATTTTTATAAATATGTGTCATAAGAATTCTGACTTTGTGGTAAAGTTCTTGCCTTCTAACCAGAATGGTCCAGGTTTACATCCCGATGAAAAAATTTATTTTAAATTTTTTTTTGTTAAAATTTCAATAAATTTTTTGATAAAATCAATTCATTCCTGGTGGAAATATTTCTCCGGATTATTCCGGAATTGCTCCGGATTATTCCGGAATTGGCTCACTTAAAAAAAATGCAGAAAAATACGAAAAATCGGTAGCAATTCCAAAATACTCGAATTCCTGTGTAAAATAAAGGAAAATAAATGACCGAAAAATTTTAATGGGCCAATTCCGGAGTAATACGGAGTTTTCCGGAATTTTACGGAGTTTTTCCGGAGTTTTACAGAGAAATTATTACCAGCAGGGATGGCAAAGGCAATACGATAAAATTTAGAACTTTTTATAGAATTTGTTTCTGGCGGTCTAAGATAGTCATTACTTTTTTGGGATTTAAATAGATAAAATTAAACTGTCTTCGAGAATGGTTTAAGAAAAAAATTTCTAACATCGTACGATTTTTCTACTTTGGTGGCTGCCACGAAAAGAGCCGCTTTATCAGAAATAGTGAGAAACCTCAATTATTGTGTAGTTAGTAGACTACAAACATTCAAGATGACTTTTATAGTTTATTCAACCGATAACGATTATAATTAAAGAAGTTATAAATATTAACAATGAATATAAAGACAAAATAATAGTAATAAAACTAAAAGATTCAGTAATTTGAATTAAAAGATTTTGAATCACATTAAAACAATATAGCGTTATTTAAATCGATTGGAAACATTATCAAGAAGTATTGTATATCGGAAGATACTATGTAGGCATCATATCATTCAATTATCGCTGTTAACAAGTTGAGTCACGAAACTGTACACTTCGTGACCGATTGTACTGTTTGGTGACAATTACGAAACTAGTCAGTATATACCGTCCGGCTAGTTTGGTAACATTTAATTACTGATGTGTGTATTTAATGGTAACAATGATTTTCGTGATGAGGGAAACATTATGTTACTCCCGGAAATCACCAAAAAAACGAAGATAACACGACATTTGTTACCTGGTAGGCAAGATTTTCTGTCAAATTTGATCCGCTTTATCGGAATACAACTTTTTTAGAAGCTTTCTGTTTTTTGAACATTATCAGTAAGTTTTTGTTTGTCAGTTTGTCTAACCGAAACTCGAAAATCCCATGAGTTGTATAGATTAGTGACAGTAAAAAAACAGAAATCACGTAAATCAGCTTTGAAACTACAAAGATTTGTTATTGGACACTGGTTTAAAGATTTCTTGACCCTGACCCATGCAATTATTGAGAAAAAAGTCGAAAACTATAAAAAAACTAACGTTTCTGAAATTCGTACGTTACTATGAAAAACTTACAACAAAAATTAAGAATACACGACGTTCGTTGACTAGAACTAGATGTTTTTTTATATATTTCATACGACAGATCCGAATATAACTTGCCTGGAAGCATTAAGTTTCTTAGACCGTTAGTTATTAAAAAGTTTCTGTTTTACAGTTTGACTGGATGAAACTTAAAAATCCTGTCAAGTGGCTAGATTGGTGACAGTGACAAAACAGGAATCACGTAAGTCAGCTTGAAAACTGCTGAGATTCGTTCTAAGTCACCGGTCTTAACATTTCTTGACCCTGGCCCGAGCAATAATTGAGAAAAAAAGTCAAAAACTATGGAAATCGAACGTTTCGGAAATTCGCACGTTACTATGGAAAACATACGACGAAAACAAAGAATACAAGACGTTCATTGACTAGAATGAGATATTTTCTGTCATATTCCATACGCCTGATCTGAATATAACTTGTCTAAAGGCTTTACGTTTCTTGGACAGTTATTTTAAGTTTTCTTAAGTTTTTTAAAAAAATAATGGAGAAATGTTTTTCATCACGTGCGATAGTGTTCTCAGAGACGCATCTTTTGAGCCCTAAACGAACTCTCTCGGACCATTATTTTATAAGTTATAATATTTCTTTTTTTTTTTGCCGATGATTTCAATACTGCGGCTGAGCCTTATGGCTCCTAGCCTCCGTAAAAAATATTTTTTTTTTTTGAATTATCTTCGTAAGATAGATTAAGTAAGAAAAAATAGTAGCTAAGTTAGGATGTATAAAGGCAACATGTGTAAGAAACTTAAAGAAGATAAACACTCAGTCAGTGACTCAGCCGGTAATTAAAACAAGTCTTTTCTCTTCCTTGGCAACTGCCTTGACCCCGGGGGTTTCCAAATTTTTCGAAGCTTCACCTATTTTTGGCTGCTACCGAGTTCATTCCTAGGCCAGATAAAGGTAAAAAAAAAATCCAAGTTTGTTCCCAGGGGCGTTACCATTGCATCCGAGTATTTTCCCATCGCTCTCTTTCTCTCCTTTTATTTTATTTTATTGTCACTTTTATTTTCTCTGCCTTCCCCCTCCTTATTTAAGCCGCCGTTATGATCTCTCAGCAAAAGTCGAGATCGCGCTCATTGGAAACTTCATTATCTTATCCGGTTAGCAAAAATTCTTCCAAAGGCACCGAAATCTAAGCCCGGCCAGCCCCATACAGTAACACAGAATGTGGCTCGCTGTCTCTTCAACACCCTCGTCGCATTTGCTACAAATGTCTTCTCGTACTAGGACTATCATTTTCAGATGTGCCATAAGCCTACAGTTCCCTGTTAACAGTCCCGCTACTAGCCTCAGTGGGCCCCTAGTCGTACTCAGTAGCTGATGCGCTACTTTCCGTTCAGGTTCACCCGGAAAACAGTAAGTCTACCTCGCTTTCGGCTTCTCTCTCCAAAGTTTCCTATGTACCCTGTACTGATGTGCGCAAATTTCTGCCTTGACGTAGCATTCCGCTACTCTTACCACCGGTCCCGATCCACAGAGGCAAAATTTCCTCACCAAATCTGTCTCTTTACACACTAACAGTGCTAACACGTCTGCTTGAAAGCCTGTGCAGGGCAACACTTGTCCTCTTTGTCGATCCTTAAAGCCAGATGCCCCGGTGCTATCCTCGGTCTTAGATCCAGATGAGCTCATGAAGACTTTACCCTGTACTTCTTTTTGCAGCAGTATCTTTCTCTAGTATCTTACGTCTTCGCCATTGCCCATTTCTCGCCAGTCTGGTCATGACTAAGATTTAGCTACTGTGCTTGAAAACTTTTATCGAAATACACCAACACTATACATTTGTTTTACTTAACAAACTTGAAGCCATACTATTAGCCAAAACTATATGGTTTTTAGATGATTTTACACAAATATAGATATATATGTGGCGTTCTTAGCCAAACCACGGGGTTTGCGGCCTGACCCCCTGCGATTTCGCTTATTTTTTGATATGTTGTAGATTTTGGCCTGAAAAAAAACCCGTATTTTTTTCTTTTTTTTTTGTTCAATTTTTGGGGGCGTCACCGTCGAATTTCATGATATCTCAAAAAGCACCACTTTTTTTTTGATGAATTTTTTATCACAGATTTAAAGACGCAAAACAAGTATTTTAAGCCCTTCACTAGAGTGGGCACTCAATGGGAAGTATTTTTTTTCGATTTTTAAAATTTTGATTTTCAAAAAAAAAATTTTTGAATAAAAATTTTTTCTTATCATTTTTTTAGAATAAAAAAAAAAAAGAAAACGAAATTTACTCTTATGAAATTTTCAATTTCTTTTTAGTTTTCCAGAAAAACCATATAAAAGATCAAAAGTTGAAAAAAAAACATAAAAACTCATTTAAAGTCACCTTTAACTACAAATAATTAATTTTAACACAAAAACCATGTATATTCTTTAAAAAAATTATTTATGTTAAATTAACAAATTTTTTAACAAAGATTAAAAATTATCATATATTCTTTACTAAGCACCTACGAGCATCTACTTACATAAATTACTCAATTTTTAGTAATATTTATTTGATTTTAACTAATTTCTATTGATTTAGAAGTATAATGCAAATTATGGCATCACGATCTGCATTATTCAATCTAACTACATTTTA
>MKYW01000244.1:35616-51415 GCA_015776835.1 Aphidius ervi | reverse complement strand
AAAAATAAGCGAAATCGCAGGGGGTCAGGCCGCAAACCCCGTGGTTTGGCTAAGAACGCCACATATGTACTTGTATAATATTCCTTACGACGTCTTGTTTGTTACTTGGAAAATTAAAAACAAGTATCAATGATAATTTTTTTACGATAAATAATTGAATTAAATACAGAGAAGGGATGGCAATAAAAAATACTGTAGTCACTGTATATGAGGCATTTCACGTCACTTCAAATAGTCTGAACCCTGCTCCTCCGATTTTGGTCCCAAATTTTTTTCAGTTGGAAATACTATTTGAAACATTGCTGAACAAAAAATATAAACACTGCCCCAATAAAAAGATAATTCCAATTTGGATATGATTGAAAATTCTAATTTCGTGAGCGTAGATTCTGTGATCCAAATAAAAAATTAGGTCCAAATTTCAGAACGAGATCTTAATATAAGTCTTCTGATCATTTTTGTGGATTCCAGAAAAAAATTTTTCCCGAAAACTTGGAAACAGTTTAACAACGATAAGATTTCTGATAAGCTATGATTAGTCCTTTTTTTATTTTGTCATTTATTGACGATTATATTTGTGATAAAAAAACAAAATTTATCTCCGACTCTTATATTTTTTTCACGTAGAAAATGATGGTATTCATAGAATTATATCAAGAATTAATTTATAGTCTTTAATAGTTTTTAAGATATTTACGGTTAACGGTCAGGAAAATTGATATTTTTTTGATTATTTTCAAATTTTTCTGAGAATGAATAAATTTTTGAAAATACTCAGAATCGATATTAGAAATATAATAATAAGAGTTTTTTTTATTATCAATATAGTTATTGTTATTGAGATTGACTCTTTATTGGGGGGTATTTTTATTAATTTCTAAGGGTTGTAAATTGTCAGAAAAACGTGAAACATTTAAGAATGCATTCGGTGGTGATTCCAACTAAAAAAAAATTGAAGGGGGTCAGGTTTCAGACTGTCCGAAGTGACGTGGAATGCCCCATAAAGTAAATGCTTTGCTGACGTCATTTCTATTTGATATAGTAATTGTTGTAGTACTTAAACCTTTCCCATCAATCCAACTACTGTATGTACGTGATTTTTTTACACAACTATCAATCAAATTTTTGTACCATTCTGTGCAAGTTTTTGTTGGTTAAGTAGCTTTGAAAAAGGGTTAAGGAAAAATAGAAGAGGATGGCATTTTAGCATTTGAATTGATTCTGTACGATACAAAGAGAATCGCTGAGAGCGTCTTGTTAACAAAGTCAGCACACAGTGAATTCTCAGAGCTGAGAAAGAGACAGTAAGTATACAGACAATTGAAGCAAAAAAAAGCAATCGGAAATAAAAAATTAAAAAATAGATAGGTGAAAGAATGAACAGAGAGAAAAAAGTGAGAAGTGAAAAATGAAATCGAGAACGAAGGATCGTTGAAGGAGAAAAAAAAAGTTGAAAAAAACTCTCTTTTCCTATATTATTTCTCTAAAATATATATATATATATGGGGCATTCTGAGTCACTTCAGCTGGTCATCTGCCTGACCCTCACGGATTTAGTTGAAAATTTTTTTATATGTTGTTTTTGGCTTTTTATGCAGCCTGAATTTTCTCGGAAATTTTGTGACGTATTTTAGCTGGTAAAGTAGAGTGTTTTGATGTTAATTCTCTCCTTTCATAAAAAAAGCCCCAATTTAAATACATGAAATTTTTTTTATAAAATAAGATACTCAATCCACGTATATTCGATAAAAAATTGGAGTGGGCTAAGACGTTATTATGCTTTTTTTTTTTTTTTAAATTGTTTGAAAAAAAAAAAATTTAAATTTTTCAATACAAAAAAATAAAACAAAATTAAAACATATATTGATAAAATTTCATTTTCGGCGTATTTTAGAACTAAAAAGTGGGAAATTTCATCAATATTTCGTTAAAAATTGAAATTTTTCACTTTTAAAGATATTTTTTAATTTTGTTTTATTTTTTTGAATCTAAAAATTGAATTTTTTTTTTTTTTTTTCAAAATATTTTGAAAAAAAAAAAATTGAAAAAAAAAAAGCATAAAAACGTCTCGGCCCCCTTCTAATTTTCTATCGAATATACGTAGATTGAGTACCTTATTTTATGAAAAAAATTTAATGTATTTAAATTGGGGCTTTTTTTATGAAAGAAGAGAATTAACATTAAAACACTCTACTTTACCGGCTAAAATACGTCACAAAATTTTCAAAAAAATTCACGCTGCATAAAAAGCCAAAAACAACATATAAAAAAATTTTCAACTAAATCCGTGAGGGTCAGGCAGATGTCCAGCTGCAGTGACTCAGAATGCCCCATATATATGAAGATAGTCAAATGACATAACGCAATTCTTGTGCAAAATTACACGCACACAATGCTTTTTAGCAGCGTTGTATTCCTAGGGGAGATGAAACGTTCGTGTAACTAGATTCCTAACTCGATTGTGAGTGCGATCTTTCAAAACCCTGCACTACCCGCTTTGTCCAAACAACCAAGTGATGCAGTAGGGTCAAATGAAGAAGTTTTATTTTATCCATAATTCATATATATATACTTGGGAAAAAACAACTATAGATATATAAAAATAATAAAAATGAGAACAACCCTCTGATGAACGAATGTAACTTCAAATGTCAAACCATTTGAATGATTATTTTAGAAAAGGACTGATGAGGTCTTTGATGACAAGTTCATGGAGCCATTCCCTCGAAGAAACTAGAATACCAGAAGTAGATAAAATCAAGTTTGCTAGGATGATAAAATTTCTATTAGAATTTAGGAATATTCATTTTGTCAGATTGGCATGAAATTGAGTTTTTTTTTTTTTTTTTAAATTGTTTAATAATTGATTTACTTTTCATTTTTATTCATCATTTATTGATCTTGTTTTTTTTATTCCAAGTTTTTTTTTTGAGTGAAGGAAAGTGCACACAAATTTGACATTACTTCAAATTAAATTTGAGTGATCGTTGTTATTTTTTTATTTTAATTCTATTTACTTATTTATTTAATGTGAAAAAAATTAATAACAATTTTTTTTTTTCTATTTTTAAAAACTTGACATAACGTTATGATAAAAGATGTGTAAATTTTCGCATACTTAATCAATTTACTACGATGATAAGAATTTTAAGAGCATCAATTTAACCAACCAACTCGTGTATAGTTGAATTATCGCTAACATAAATATAAATGTATACGTGCACGAAAGCAAATATATTGTGCTTCAAAGTAACTTACACATATTAAAACACTTTCGTGGCCCCGAAGTTTTTTATATACATTTTTCTTGAGCTTAGAGACTGGAATCTTGTATTTTCGTGTTCATTTTTATTTTTTTGTTTTTTTTTATTTTTTATTATATTAAAAAAAAAAGATTCTTAAAAATATTTTTCTCGTTATTGTTTTATTAAAATATATATATATATGTATATATATATATTCTTTGAATGTTATTATTATTTTTTTAAACTTTAGTTGGCACGATCACTTGCGATTCGGCACTTAACGCCACGTTAGCTGATTGATATTATCAATTCGTTGAGTCACCTGCCAGTTTCTTACCTCCGCCTGTTCTTTGCAAGTTTGCTTTTATGATGCTTCCTTAGAAACGCCACTATATATATTTTTATTCAATTTATTTTTATCTTAAAATAATTTTGAATCAAAATATCGGTGCTATATATGGCTTCATTCATGGAACTTTGCTTAGTTTAAATTTACCCAATTAATATTGATATAATAAGATATACATAATTTTACAATAAATTTGAAAATAAGATGCTATTTTCTGTTTATTCATACTACATATATCCATTGTTTGAAAATAAATATTTATAAAAAAGACAATTGTGTGACTAGTGGAGGCTTGTTGAAAAATGTGACTTCTTATCGAGAATTATGAATAATATTTTATTAAAATAGAAGTATAGGCAACTCCGATGCATTTTTCAAAAAAATAATAACTCAAACTGAGTACCCAAAAAATTATAGAATTTAATCGATAAGACAATAAGTTGGTGTCCGCAATGCTTTCAAAAGTTTCAAACATTCTTAACCACTCATTTAGATGCATAAATAAAAAATAACGTGAGATATTTTTTGAAACATTTTTAGTCAACTTCAAGCCGATTCAGCTATCACAGTCTTATTTTTTTCCCAGTGCAAGGTTACTTTACCGAGATATTATACAATTAGATTGCATGCGTATGGATGATGTATATATGATGTCATGATTTTTTATTTATTTAATAACTCCTGCAATATGAATTTTGAATTAAAACTAAAAATAATTTACTTGTTAACATCGATATTTCCCTATCCAATCAGCCTAGTCTTAAAATTTTCCGTTATATAATGAAATAGATATAAAACCCCGTTATAGCCAGGTACAAGATCTTATTAAAAAATAATTTTCATCCTAAATGCCAACAATTCGTTTCGTTTCTTCCCCAAATTTATCGTGGTCATTATATCGGGTTATATAGAATATACTGAGTATGTTTTCTTTTTGTCAACTATACGTCACATGAGATTCACTAGAATTTGTTTTTTCAGTGAATACTTCCGATTGTGGGAATAATGAAAAAAAAAAANAAAAAAAAAAAAAAAAAGCCGACTGGTCAGGGTCATACAATGAGACTACTTTACTCAAGAGAGAAATACCCATGAGAATTCTCCATCCCCTCGATCGCATTGCTGCCTCGGGTGCCAATTTCTATTTCGGATATTGAGTTGCTTTCATCTAGACTTATTCGAGTTATATACACACTGGTCCCACTATTCATTTACATCTATCTCTACCACTGCTTCAATTCGTGGCGATACAAATACAATAATATAGCTTGCTGTTTTTTTTATCATTTATTTAAGTAAAGAAAAGTTTAATACTGAGCCTTGCAAAGTAACTTGAAACAATTATCTCATTGATTTTTGTTACGTTGAATATATTTTTATTCTAATAAATTTTTATTTTTAATTACAATATATTTCTAGATAAATGCATTAATACCAATGAGTGATGATCATTTCTTGATAAATCTAAAAATACGATGTCACAGTAAGTATAGACGAAAAATTTAAAGTATTATCCCGGGATAAAAAATATCGAGTCGTTTTGAGTCGTTATTTTTACGACTCAGTCGTTTTCGGAGTCGTTCTCCGTGACAAAATTACGACTAAGAACGACTCTTCAAAAAAAAGTGTAGTCGTCAAAATAACGCCTTAAAACGACTCCGCAGCAGGTCGAGTCGTTCAAATAACGCCTCTAAACGAACGAAGAATATGTAATTTTTTTCTATGGAAATATGAAAAATTGATTAAAAGTTAGAATTAATTTTTCAAAATTAGCATAACCATTATGAAAAAAATATATTCATTTATCATATCAAGTCACAGCTCTAGTTCAAGTTCAGGTAAAATCAAATATCAGTATTGTTTAATCTCTGAGTCCCATCTTAAAATTTCAACTCCTCTTGTTTTGTGACTATGCTAGAAGCTTGGCTGTAGTTATTTTGATTTTATAAATTAAAATACTGTGGGCAAGTTTAGCTAAGGAATTAATGTAAACAGAAAAGTTATGTAGCAAGTTACATTAATTTCATAACTTGCTCTCAGTATTTTAATTTATTAAACAAATTAATTACAAATAAGCTAAAATATTCTTTATCATCAGGTAAAATTTACATTATTTATTGGTAAGCTTTATCTTGTTTAAAAGTAAAATTCTATTTTTTTTTAGCTTAAAAAATAGAGTAATGTCATAGATTCGTGTGGTAAATTCTACCCACCAAAAAAGTTAACCGAATCCACTACATTAACAGGTAAATAGTTTACCTATCAAAAATGTACATTTTACTCAATAAAAGTATTCTATTTGGTTTACATTTTTGTGAGTAGACTTTATCTGATCAATATGTAATGTGTTGCTCTAACTTTTTTTCTAAATAAAGGAGTAAATTTTACCTAAAAATAATTTAAAATTTACCTACAAAAATCGTAAATTTTACCCGGTAAAATAGTATTTTTCTGTTAACATTTTTTGCAAATAAAATTTACATTATATTACTTAGCGTCCCTCAATTACACAAAAAAAAAATGTAAATATTATACTCTCTATTTTTCTGTGTATACCCGTTACTATACTATTATTTTGTCAGCGGGATCACGTTATTCACCTGAACTCTTGTGTCCGTATTCGGTGCGAACTTTCCCATTTCGTGCGCCATTTTATTCTTTTTTTTCACCACATTGAAAATTTGTTCTTTTTTAAAAACGATGTGGGAATGGAAAGGACACGTAACCCGACAATAAGGTGCCACGAAACTGAATTTACTGATGTCCGTCACCGAGATATTGTGTTATTTTTTAGTTGCTTAATGTCCAAGCAAAGAGCTCAAATACAAAAATATGACTCATGTTACATGAGTATTCAGGTGGTAATATAATGTTATAATAACAACCCTGTCGAATATGTCGTTCTCACCATATACATGCGGGTATTTTTTCATTTTATAATTTTCCCCTTATTAAAACAGCCAATACACACTCGTATCAAGTTGCATTTTCGATCGACATATGTACGTTCTCAACAAACTAGAAATCTTGTATCAACACTTGGAACACCATCTTACTCAAGTCTTTGTTTTTGTTCACTTTGAGATGATAAAAAAGGGCTGTTAAACAATCGAACAAGACCACCTTCAAAAATAAGAAGAAAGAATACATAGAAAAAAAAATGAGAACCTCCATTAAAACAATTGATCAGTTGATAAAAAATTTTCTTTTATAATAACACGGCTATATATTGTTAAACTTTTTTTATATGCTATTCAAGTATATGTATGATAATATACAAAATTAATATTATAACATAAGGGGAAAAAATATCATGTTGATATTTGAGCTTTTGATGAAGTACACCCTTGCAAGAATATTTTATCTTTTTATCTTCTTTGTTTTGATTTTCAAGAGGTGGCTTCAAGGATTTTGTTTTGAGGCGATGTTATAGATATAAGAGATGGGATAAAAATAAACGTACAGAAAAAGAAAAAAATGGAATACTCGGTACTCGTGTATTTTAAAATATAAAGTATATACATATATGCATGTTTTTTTCCTCAATAAGTATATGTTGTTTGTAACATTAAAGAGCCGTGAAAGAGATGTGAAAAATAAAAATTATTTTAAAAATGTTTCATATACGTAAAACCCATTGGATCCAATGGCTAGACTTTTTATTATTGTGTACATTGATTTCTGATGTCTTCTTGCTTTCATATTTTTTCTTCATCATTTTTTGGACTGATTTTATTTTTTCCTCACCATACTTATGTTTTTATAAGAAATTACATCATCAAAAAAAGAAGTCATGCAGGTAATATAATAACGTGGATTTCTCTTCGATTCTTTCACTGAGCCACATCTCACATGAAATATTAGAAATCGACTATTCAATTTATTAGGAAACGTTTAGTTTTGGAAAATAATCATAATCAATAGTTCATCGTTTATACTTCTAAAACTATCGTCTGGACAAATGAATCAAAAATGAGGATAATTGGGTCCGTAAACTGTTGTGGAATCAAAGTGAGTTTTTTATATACTAATAAATATTAATTGAATAAAAATAAGTAATTATAATTTGTATACAACGGTTCTTTTAATATTTACTTTTTTTGGAGCATGCCTGGAAACTTTTGGATCTCATGCAATAAATTTTTTTGATTAAAAATCTAATAGTTAATTCGAAAATGGTGATGGATAGGAAAAAATAAAACAAAATTGCAATATAAACATCTAAAAGTTGAACTTGCCACCAGTTAAAATCGAAACCTGGTGACCTAAGAGCCTTGCTTCCATGTCTTCCAATGTATTCAACCCAATAGCAAGCAGTATCCAAGGCACTTGATGGTCGATCCAGAAATTTTATCGACAGCTCTTTGGCTTTGACTCTATAAACGAAATCATTAATATTATAATTTTTTGTCATTTTTTATATTTTACATTTGAAAGAAATATGAATTTACCTGTAAGAGGGATTATATAGAATTTCTTTCAAAGCAAAATCTAAATTTTTCTCAGTCAGTCGCTCATAATCTAATCTTACTGCTATGTTTCGCCTAGCAACGTTCTCAACATTTGCAAATTGATCAGCAAATAGTGGGATTCCAATCATGGGTACTCCATAGGTAACTGCTTCTTGACAGCTCATCAATCCACCATGAGTTATAAATGCTCGAATATTTTTATGTTCTAAAAACAAAAGAATGAATTAATTTCTGATCAAATATATCATGTTTGTTTTTTCAATCTGGGAAACATACTCAAAACATTTATCTGTGATATCCAAGAGAATGTGCGGACATTTTCCGGAAGACCTGGAGGTAGATTATTTGCTCGTGGAGCTTTCATAAGGACTCTCATTGGCGCAATATTGGCGAAAGACTTGTAGAATGTATGAATCGTATTGTTTGACATGGATTCAAATAACATCATAGATCCAAATGAAAAATAAATAAACCCGTCTGTGCTCCTATCGATCCATTCTTTGTCGTCCTAACAAAAATAATATGGATTTGGATCACTAGTACACAAACAGCTGTAGTAATATTTTATAATATAAATATGAATGAAAAAAAACTGTTACATTGGAAATTTGAGAACCATCATCTTGAATATGAAGTCCACCAACTTCGATTAATGATGGAACTTTCGGTAATGGATCATTCAAAGACTGGTGTGAATTGACGAGAAGAAGAGCAAAACTTTTTTCTAAGTCCTTTAATTCTGGTATGTTAGGACCAAACATTTTTTTAATTATCTCATTTTGTGGAGATGTAACATGATGATATAATAGATTTGTATAAAACGTAAAGAGTACATTGTAAGTTCTTTCCCAAAAATTCATTTGTGCATGTCCAAATCCGAGATAAACATTAGATGAAACAGCCAGGCTTTCGGGATTTCCAATCATATCAGAAATCCAAGGCCAAAATGATGTGCTAACTCCTATTAGAGGCACGTCCAGATAATGACCAAACGCAGCAAAGCAGTTTGCATAAAATACCTATAACTTTTGACAAATGAATCGTGTCAAATTAGATATATTTAAAAATCTGACCTCCATGACAACTAAGTCATATGGTTGTTCTTTGGGTGGATTTTTTATGATATTTTTCACCTGATCGTCAACTAACACAGTCTTGCAATAGAAATTTCCCAATGTTTCTCCAGCCATTTCGAAATGAGCAGTTCCTCCATACATGACAGATTCTTTATGAGTCATATTATTAACAGGATTTTCATAAAATCCTTGTAAGATTATGTCAGTATAATTTAGAACTGGAGTTACGAGAGGATAATTGCTAATAACATCAACCTGATGACCACGTATGGCAAGGCCTTTCATCAATCGCTCAAACATTATAAAATGGCTCTTTACTTTCAGTGGGAAAATTCCAAGAATTCGATATCCCCAACATCTATCAAATTCACAAAAAAAAAATAGCAGAATGAAAAGACTTAAAAATTTCATTTTTCGAATAATGAATTATCTAAAAAGTTTGAACTTTATCACACATTAAACCAAAAAAAAAAAAACGAGTATAGATGTTTCAAAATACTACGGATGCGAGCGCGTTGAGTATTTGACAAATAGTGGTAGAATTAGACACAAAATAAAGTGCAGGTGTTTTGCTATCGGTCCAAGAAGATTGACTAGTTTCCAATATTCTTCAATGGGAGTACAGCATTCATTGCTTTCCATGTATATTTGTGTCCGTGAAAGTGAGAGTTTCATTTTTGGTAAATATTAGAAAGAACGGTCGACTCATATATACATAGGTATCTATATGTAGACTTATTAGATGGACAAAAATTTGATGACATATTACCGAAAAACATATTTACATATTTAGATAAAAAAATTTAGTGGAAGCTAAAAAAAGAAATACATAGAGTCATATCGGTTGATGAAATATGTCTTCTGAATTCATATTGAACAACTACTGGCATACATATATTAAAAAAAGGTATATGTTAATTTTCATAAAAAAATTTTTTACCTCATTGTGATGTCACTATGATTTATGAACTGAGTGGATTTGTTAGAAATTATGACTTCGTCTTACATGAATCCATTATAAATTCATACTTAAGCATGTACTTTAGTCAATCATTTTTACACAATCACTATGATTGATAAAGATATATAAGGCTAATTCCACGTGTTATTTAAATTTAAAAAAAATTATGCGTGTTGCGAGTACGCGCCGGGGAAGTGAAACTTCTTTTGGAGTGATTGCGGTTATGACTCTATAAGTTTTCTTCTCTTGATTTTTCTGTTATTTTCGACAATTTATATTACGGTCAGTATTCATATTATTGTTCATTTTATTAACTATTTATTATAAATTTTTTTGTTATAAATTATCGTCGTCTAGAAGGATATCGCTGTGAATGTTCAGTACTTGAGAAAATGGTAAAAGGTGTTGAGGCTGATATGGCATTGGGATTTTCCTGTAATTTTTTTTTCACGTTGTCTAACACGAGATTGCCGTAAACGTTGAGTGCTTGAAACAGGTGAAGATGTCAAAGCTAATAAAGCATAAGGGTTTTCCTGGGGTTTTTGATCAGTTGAATCAGGATGGGAAACTTGAGCCTCGACGAGTAATAGAGTTAGATCGGTTTTTGTTTTTTCAAGAATACCTATTATATTAATAATATTTTTGAATTACAATTTGAATCAAGTGTTGAAGAATAAGTATTAATATTACCATTTTTGTTTTCATTATTTTGATCAACATTCAATTTGTTGATATCATTATCCATTTTAGATTCATCAGAGATTTGTGATGATATACAGACAATTTTTCCGTCATTTTACAACGTTTTGCGTTCATATTAAACGATTCCAAAAAAAGATTAATATACTATTTTATATTGTTATATTTTTATATATGTACTTACGAACCTATTTATTATAGTATTATGTATATCTATACAATAAAAAGACGTGGCCGTGGAAACGCAGTTTCACGTAAACTATTGGCCCGATTGACATGAAATTTGACATAGATATTTAGTTTCAGTTCAGGAGGGTTTAAGTCCACGAAAATATTACTCAGATTACCTTTTACGATCACCAGGAGGTCAAAATGATTTTTCCAATTATCTTCAGGGTTTTTCTTATTAATATAATATATATAATTTTCTAAAAGAGGAGATTAAAAATATTGCTTCAGTTTCCGGTTCACCAGGATGTAGAAATTAAATTTTTTCATCATCTCCTGGGTTTTTTTTTGATCAAACGATATATTTTTTCGAGAAGAAAAGAATGAAAATAATGCATTAGTTCCTTATGTTGTTTTCTGATTTATCAGGATGTAGAAATGAAATTTTTTCTCCATATTTCTTATGTTTTTAATTTTTTGGAGAATTAATCGGACACGGCTGACTAGTATGAAATAAAATAATTTTGAAAACAAAAATTTGATAATGACAGCCCAGGCAGAAAATAATGTCAATTTGACCTCTCTGAAGTCAAATTGATATCAAATTGACATTATTTTCTACCTGGGAGCTTCCAAAAAATATAAACACAACAACTGATATTCTAAAATTTCGACAATGATAATGCTATCCCATGAAGGAGAAAACAATATGGGCCAAGCCTGGCAAAATGTTGCCAAGTCTTGGCTGCCGGTCCTGGTCGATGCTTACACCAGGCTTGGGGATTGACACCAATTTAAGCTTGGTGTAAGCGTTTCATGCAACGTTTCAGTTTCCGTTTCAGTTTCCGTTTCACTACTTTTGGCTCCGATTTTCGTGACGAATTTTTTTTCCACCTACCCTCCAAAAAGAAGTTTCACTTCAGAAATAGATTTGTCCAAAATTTTTTTTTATCATTTTTTAGCGAAAAATAAGCAATACACGTTCTTTTTTTTTCCAAAATGTTGGAAATTTGATATTATTTATTTAATAATTTTAGTTTATTCAAGAAGTAATAGTGAAACGAAATAAAAGATTATTTTATATTTTATTTATGTTGAATTTCTGGATGAGATTATGTGTGCCTATGGTATGATTGTAATATGAACTAGTACACGTGTGGCCCTGAATGTTTTCCTGGAATATTTGTGAGGTCAGAATGGGTCATAAAGTATTGGTTAGTAACGAACATTTTGGTTGATATATTTAAGATATAAGTCTTTAGTCTTGGTCTGGACATTGCATTGACATGATCGTTTATACGTAGCTTTGTCATTTAAAGAAACATATATAATTTATATCTACATTGTTCGATTATTTGAACCTACCTAAATATATTTGAGATCTGATTGAATTGATATTAAACTAAAGTTGAATTGATTAATAAAATAATTAATTAAAATATAATATTTAAATCTAAATATTCTAACACAAAAAATTTTGACTTGTGATTTTTTTAGTTTTGATCTTTAAGGACTTTTTCAGAAATATACCAGCTTTTGCATGCTTTTTACTCAAAAACTGAATCAAAAAAATTATGAAGACAAAAAAGTTGAACTTTTATTTATAGTTTACAAAAAAAAACTTTAAAAAATTGTTCAAACAATTTTTCTACCATGATTTGTTGAATAAACAATTGAAATCGATTTTTCTCAAACTTGGCCCCATTTTTTTTTTTTTATCAATAATTAATAAATAATCCTTAAAATACAAGAAATTTTTGAGCAAATTATAAGCTAAGCATTTTCATAACTTTGTGAGATACGAATAAATAAAGAATGAAAAACACGGTCCTGCGTGCCACTCGACTATATACATATAGATATACACTTCCATGAGAGACAGCGCGTGGACCGTGTTTTTTGCACTCTTTACTTTTTTGAGTAAAAAGCATGCAGAAGCTGGTATATTTCTTAAAAAGTCCTTACCCGTGTAGGAATCGCCAAGACTCACAACACGGCCATACATTGACCCATCAATGGCACCCAATGATTGGTAGCCAGGCATGGGCCATTCATGGTTCATCATTGGCAAACGACTGGCCCATTCTTGTATGGCCAATTCATGGTTCTGATCCATGGCCGAGCCTTGGCTGATTCTTTAATGGCCGATGATTGGCAACAATGCATGGGCCAAGCCTGGCTGATTCTTTGCAGGCCATTGCTTGGTTGCCAATTATTGGCCGATCCCTGGCTGATACATTAATGGCCGTTGCTTGGTTGCCAATTACTGGCCAATCTCTGGCTGACATATTAATCGCCATTTCTTGGTTGCCAATTATTGGCCAAGCCTTGGTAGACTTTCAATGGCCGTTGCTTGGTTGCCAATCATTGGCCAATCCTTGGCTGATACATTAATGGCCGTTGCATGGTTGCCAGACATTAGCCAAGTCTTGGCAGATTTTAAATGGCCATTTCTGAGTTGCCAATCACCGGCCAATCCTTGGCTGATACATTAATGGCCATTGCTTGGTTGCCATTTATTGGCCAAGCCTTCGAATTCTTGAATGGCCAACGCATGGTTACCATCACTGGCCAAGCTTCGGCTGACTCTTGGGCGGCCAAGAGTTGGTATTTTGTTGATTTGATTCAAATCAGAAACTTATTCATAAGTTTCGTTATAGCCGCCGTGGCCGAGTAGTAATGCTTTAGGATGACACACAGAAGACCCGAGTTCAAGTACAAGCAAAATCAAATATCAGTATTGTTTAATTATAATTTTTTCTAATAATCATTAATAGTTTGTTTAATAAAAGCGGGTTGTTAAATAATGAATAAAAATTTTTTTTTTTTTTTTTAATGGAATTAATAAATAGGCCATACTTGGTTTACTCTTGGGGGACTATTGGGCCATAATAGCCGTTTATTGGCTCATACTTGGTCAATCATCGAGTCAATCTTATGGAACATCATTGGGCCCTTCATGGCAGCCAATATTAAATTACCGTAACGCTCCAGGCTTGGCGCATTAATGGCCCATCAATGGCAGGCCAATAATGGCTGATAGTTGGTCTATGTTTGGCTTACCCTTGGTTAATCAATGGGAAATCATTGGGCCGTTTATCGGGCCAATCTTGGGAAACATTATTGGGCCATTCATGGCAGCTGATATTAAATTACCGTAACGCTCCAGGCTTGGCGCATTAATGGCCCATTAATGTTTGCCGATTATTGGCTGTGTTGTGTTCTCCTACACGGGACAACAGCAACATTTAAAGATAACGAAAATTTGCTCTACTCAAATATTCATTATAATCATGGCAATCTAAGAATCAACTGAATCTTGGGCGATATATGAATTTTATTTGTTTCATATACCCCAGAATGTATTTTCATCATTTATAAAAAAAAATTTTCTTTTGAAATTTTCGTTACGTAAAAAAAAATAAATAGCTGTTACATATTGAAAAAACAAATGTTCAGTATTGAATACATACCAGTGGCTCTTATTATATTTATATAAGTCGAAAGAATAAAAAATAATCGGTTTTGGTGACCCAAAGAACAATCGACACTCAGCCGGCGAATGGCAAGACATATACGGAGAGAAAAAATATTAAGTTTTACTAAAAAAAAAATACTGGATTTTACTATGTCCCATCGTACCGGTGGATGTTTTGGGAAATTTAGCAACATTCATCATGTATACAGTGAATTTTACTATGTTTGAGAATTTTAATCAGACGTAGTAATTTTATAATACTCAAACGTAAAAATGCCCATGTTTAAAATAAAAAGTACTATGTTGTATAGTTGAAAATATATTTGATCAAAACATTTAAAAANTTATATAACGCACGCTGACGAAGGATCGAACCGACGAAGTGTAGATCAACGTGGCAACGGGTACGCTTTAGACCACTTAGCTACGGAGAGAAACTGGAATTGAAGTAAAATTGACTCTTTTCTTTTGTATTTCGTCTTTCCGCATACTTTACCACGTGAACATAGTAAAATTCACTTAAAATATCGTAATTAATAAAAAACACACAATAAAAATGAAATCATATATCGTATTTTTTAAAATTAATGAGTAGTACAATCAGCATTCTTAGAACTTGCGTACTGGGTGATTATTTCACCGAGCGTCTATTGTCAATTCTACTATGTTAACATAATGAACATTAATTTACACATAGTACTTTTGACTATTTCTACAGTAAAAAAAAATCTTGCTTCATAGTTAAATTGAATATGGTTGATTCTCCTATGTGCCTCTATTAAAATATATCGTGTAAATAATAAAAAATTATTATTATAAAAAATGATGAAACAGATGCTGAAGCAACTGTGTCTGCCCTGCGGGGGGAATTTTAATTTCCTTATTGAAATTCGTGATTACAAATTCATTTTATTCTTTATTGTTACAATGATTACTGTTACAACTAAAAATTATTCATCATTTTGTTTGTTCCTTCCATATTTTCCTTAGTAAATTTTGTATCTTTACTTGGTTTATTAAATTTTTTTTATTCAAATTTTATTTTACTTTATAATCACTGTCGTCTGCTAATGTTATTGTTTTTTTTTTTTTAACCGTCTTGTCATTGCATATATAAATTCTACTTCATTTATTGCTATTATGACTGCGGTGATATCTATATAATAACATTATCAGCATTGGAAAATTTTCTTTTTTTTTTTTTTTTTGCTAAAATAATTTTACCTGCAGATGAATTATTTGGTAGATGATTTCTTGTATTTTTTTAATTCGAAATTAATCTTTATTATATTTTCATTTTCCTCATCGTCTTCGAATTTTATATTAGCCTCTACTGGTATCATTATTTCTT
>MKYW01000244.1:20894-31174 GCA_015776835.1 Aphidius ervi | reverse complement strand
AAATTTCCTATAAGAAACAAGGAAAAAAAATCTGTTGTCTTGGATATGATCTTGCCTGATTTTGGTAATTTTTACATGGAAAAAAAAATATTTAATCATGAACCCATCGTAACCTCATGATGAAATTCGGAAATTAAGCTAATCTTGTGCTCTACTATTCACAGTAAAAAAATCAGAATTTTAAAAAATGGGAAAATCGTAGTTTACTCTTATGATAGAGATGTTTTTTGATTCTAATGCAGGGGTTGTTGATGGTAAAAATAAAAAAAAAATTAGAGATACATCTGAGTCGATGTCGAATCCAAAAATGATATTAGTTTTCAAATCTCTGAGGGTGAGGGAAAAAACCCTGTGAGTTGACATGGAATACCCCATATATATATATATATATGCCTCAAGTAATCGAGAGGATTAGCCGATAAATATCCGTACGAAGGTGGAATATCAATTGGCATAGCAGTACAACCTCACCGGAAAAGCTCAAGCGAGCCAATGGAGGCCAATGAGGCAAACGTGAAAAGTTATAGTGAGGGTAAAAAAAAAGAAGCTTTGGTTGAGAGGCCAAAATCGTAACTTTTTCCTTTTCATTTATAAATTATATATTTAAATGAATACATTTAAATGAATTTATATATTTTACTGGTAAAAATCCAGGATATACAATCGAACCGAACGAATGCAAAAAAAAATATACAGGTACGTGTAACATGAATTTATAAACACATTTTGAAATCATTCATCTACATGTATAATTTTTGCCTCAAAATTGTTTTTTTATTTTTTATTTTGTAAAAACTGTATTCTGTATCAAATTACAGTACTTTGTTATATGAAAGCTTTGATTGTTTTGTTATAGCTATATATATAGCTTGTATCAATAACGAAAAAAGAAAATACATTATATTTCAATCATGAAACTGTTCTGTTTTCGAACTATTGTTTTTCGTTTTAAAATTATTTTTTCAAATTTATTTTTTATATTTTTATCATACGATTTATGTAAATACTGTTTTTATCATCAATAAATAATATTTTGGCGATGCTCCAAGAAAATTTGATCTTTTTGAGCTTCGTCTATCTTTGTTCTGGTCAGTCTATATAGCTATTTCAAGAGTTCGCATGTTGTCACAAAATCCACAACCATCCACTGGGAAAAGTCAGTGTGTATTCAATCCCTAGTGGAGTAAAGTTGGCTTCGGGTTTTCGACTTTTTTTGTTGATGTCCTCTTTATACATATATACATTGTCTATTTCATATTTGATATCTCGTTTTATTGGTCAGTAAATATATATTTTAAGAAGAGAAGGAAAAAAGTTCTATTTTTGAGTAAGAAATATTTGTACACATGACAGAACAAAAATTGACGACAACATCACGGACAATTACCGTTGAAATTGTATTTCATCCAAGTTAGATGGAATACAATTTTTCTTTCTTTACTTTAGATTTGAGGTATAGAAATTTATTTTGCAAGGCTTTTGTATACACAGATGACATAGCCTGGACAAATTATAGAAAAATAAAAAAAATTGATGTTTTTGCAAAACGTGCGTTGTTTGTTTGCGACGTCTTTATTGATTTTTTTCTCTCAACTTTCAAATTCACTGTTATTTTTCCTCGATTTTCGATAGTATATAAACGACAAAATTCTTTGATTTCGGTATAGATTCATTGATAAACTTTTGTAACTTTTCCTATACCAACACAAATTGCAAAATTGAAAAAAAATATTTCACCTTGTTAAAGTTATATTATTTTAAAAAAAAAGCGATTTTGAAGATCATAAGGAAGAATTCTTGAAAAATCGAAAGATCCACTGCTTAGTGTTTAAGGAATGTCAGATAAACTAATGAAGTTATTTCTCACTGTTTTATTTAAATCGTACTAATTACGATACTACAAAAAAAAAAAACTATGGTAATAAAAATTTACAAGTTGTTTTTAACTTTGATTTATTGGTGTAAAAGTTTAAAGGTCAGAATTTTACAAGATAGATGAAATTGAAAATAGAATTATAAAACAAAACAAGGTCACCAACGTTCTATTCATAACAGATAAGATTCTGTCTAATCAAAAAAAGTGGAGAAGCAGCTTTGATACTTTCCAGTGGAAGTGATATCTTACTCATCAAAATAACTTCCAAAATCCTCATGTGAAATCATAATATATTTTCAAAAAAAGATTTACAATTTGTTACTTAGCTACACCTTTACTTCCTTATCCTGACAAAAGACATTTTTCTAAAATTAATATCATTAAAAATGCTGATAAGCCACCAATAAAAAAGAAAAAAAATTCATCAATATCAAGAACAACTAATTATCTAGCTATCACGTGTAGCGCCATCATCGTTTATTTTTTTTGTAATTCATATCCTTAATAAACGCTTAGTTTTTTATTAGAAAAATAGTGGAATAATATTCAGAGGAATACAAGTTTTTTTTTACTTCTTCAAAAAATAAAATAAATTTTCTTGATAACCACATATTTAAGTTTTACGTTAATTCTATGAGTACAATTGAAACAATAGGACAGTCACATCGACGTTGCACTCAATCTTTCGAAATTGCAAATCGACAAACAATCAGATAAAACAAAATATATATACCTTGTACTTAGTTGCATTGTATTGCGAGACAAAGTTTTCGATTGCAGTCCACGTCTATGGGCATTGTCTTTTCTCTTTGTTCAATATATGTTTGCGTGTACTCCCCCGCCCCCCAACCCTTCCCTGGAATACGTTTCAAAAGATATACATATAATACATGAATATACATATGTATATCCAGAAATGGCAATTCCGGGTAAAGTTTTTTCTCTCCTTGTATCATTCGTTCAATAACCACGGCTAATCCTGCTTTGTATTGTAATAATTGTGGTCGCTTCACCCTCTTCTCACGATTAATAAAAAAGACAAAAAAAAAATAAAAAGCAATTGCACTAAACATAAAAATATTTAATCCTTAGAGCAAACTATGTGTTCACTAACAATTATTTTTGAAGTTCTCAGCAATTTTAGTATGTTGATGGTTTTGGTATCTACACTCAGAGAAGGATATGTTAACAGTTAACATACCAATATGTTTACGGAGTGAACAAAATATAAGTTAACAGTTAAGATATATATCTTAACATTAAACATACAAAAATCGCGATATGTTTATTGTTAATATATATATTAACATTAAACATAGATATCTTAACTGTTAACATACGTATGTTTATCGTTAATATACGTATCTTTACGCGGCGAAATTTTCGTCATATTATGACGCGCCTGCGCATATCTATCAACTTATTGTATCAACCTAACCTTCAAATTGTGTCAATTACAGATATCTTAATAGTTAAGATACGTATTTTAACATTAAACATACGTATCTTAACAGTTAAAATATGTATCTTAATTGTTAAAATATCTCGGTTTACGTATCTTAATAGTTAACATACGCATGTTAACTATTAAAATACGTATGTTTAATGTTAACATATTATATCTTTAATGTAAACTTATCAGCCACCACCCATTTAAACATACCATATGTTACCATTAAACAGGATATGTTAACTGTTAACATATCCTTCTCTGAGTGTATATTTTTTATTTTATTACTTAAATTTATAAATCCATTTTTCAAAAAGATATTTGATTAGAGACTGTACATAATTCGATCAAAATATATTAATATTACAATAAAACATTTGCACTACTATTGAAGAGAATTCATTTATACATAGATGACTTATCTTTAATTTAATAAGATGAGTAATTAGAAAATTGCTGTTAAGATATGTTAGTGTTCATTCGAGCAAAAACATAAATATATGAATCATGGCTTCGATTGCCCGGGATGAAATTTCAAGTATTGAAAATAATGTGTCGTTGCGTGAGCCTTAAATACGCTTTCAATGGTTTAGCCATTTTTTTTTGAGCGTTGAAAATAACGACTGGAACGCTTGAATTGCATTGCTTGTGATCCATCAGAAGCCTTGACCATAGAAATTAAAGGCTGAAGCCATTTTTTCCCAATAATGAGAAAATCAAGGCTCTAGCCGTTAATTTCTGTGGTTGAGCAGTTGTTGCTGCAAAAATATTTTGAAGTACATAAATATTAATATTTATATTTCGTCTCTTATATTGATTACTTTTTATGTTTGTGGAGGCCTTATTATTTTACATAAATTTATATCCTAACCGAGTTCGATCCGACGACTGCCTAACTACTAAACCTATGCCCTAACGCGCGAGACCATTTTTACAAGATGTACATTGTTGAATTTCAGTTAACATAAGCTACGAGTTAATCCATACGAGTATAATTTATATATTTTTGCCATAATTAATTTATCAAAAAAGCTATTGGTAAATGTTGCTAAGGAAAGGATGTAACCAAATAAATTATTTCTTAGTCTAGATTAAACCCTCAGCAATATTTTATATATATTAAATTAAAATTATTGTGCTGAATCCACGACAAAAAAAAACTCGATGAAAAAAATCACGACAAGACAAATTTCGTCAAAAAAAATCACGATAAAAAAAATCACGACAAAAAAAATCACGACAGAAAAAATTAAAAAAAAAAAAATTTAGACAAAAAAAATCTAGCGGCTAAGTAAAAGATTTGGCTGGTAAAATAAGGTAGATAGTGATCGTTTGGCTATCATTACGGCTAAGTAAAATATCTAGCAGCTAAGTTAAAGATTTGGCTGGTAAAATAAGGTAGATATTGATTATTTAGCTATATTTATCTAGCAGCTCAGTAAAAATCGAGTGGCTAAGTAAAAAAATTAGCTGATAAAATGATGTAGGTACCAGGTGGGATTGTTACCAGGTAGGATCCCACAAGAGCGAACGACTGTGCCAGGCTTGTTACAAGCTTGTGTTTCCATCCTGGGATGTGTCTAGCATGACACAGAGAATTTTTCCAGTCATTGCAAAGACTTGTTAGTCCAGGCTTGTACCAAGCTTGTGTCAATGGTTAATTCCAAGCCTTACACAAGATTTAAAATTTCAAGGTTGAGTCAAGCCTGTATTTCCAGTCACTAGACAAGCCTTGTTAATCCAGGCTTGACACAAGACTGTCCCCTTGATTTTCCCCAGCCTTACAGAGAAGCCTTGTATTAAGCTGGTGCCCATTATTCTACTACGCCTGACACAAGACTTGACTTATGCATAGATTTGACTCGGAAAAAAAATATAGTAATTATAAATTTGATACAAATTTTGAATATAAATTATCAGGCTTTGACTATCGTGTCAGGCTTTTGCAAGGACTGTGTGTTGAGTCTCAATAGGATTTATTTATATAAAAAATTTTCACGATTACTTTCGTCAACATCCCGAAAGTCGACATGATAGTGCATTGGACTTCGACGTGAAAGACCCTGGATCGATTCCGCGTCGCGTCCATAGTTTTTCGTTTAATTATTATCGTTTATTAGAATTGTCTGAATAAAAAAATAACACGGTTATAAATAATAAATTAACAATAATCATTTATTTATATTTTTTTAAATTGTTTTTGGAAGTTTGTGTCAAGCCCGAGACACAAGCCTTGTAGTGATGCCGCGATATGACGATATGACGATACGATATGGAGGTGACGATATTCAATACGATATGGGGTTTCATATTGTATCGTCAAACTCGATACGATACGATATGGTCAAGACGATATATCCGATATATCGACCATATCGACGATATGACATTAATTTTTTCATAATATTAATAACAAATATTAAAGATTATCATTGATAATTTATCATCATTGATAATTTATCAATTAAAATTATAAAATGAGATAAATTCAAAAAACTGAACAAACGGTTTTTTTTTTACTTTAAAAAAAAAAAAAAACATTTCATCAAAATAAACAATTACACTTCGACTATTCAAAAAAATACATAAATCTAGAATGGTTTGAAAATTGATACCAAGAGGTCTGGACTCTAGACTGTACAACAACCCAATAACTTATGTTGAAAAATTAAAGAAATAAAAATTGAGACATTGACAGAAGAGTTTATTCAAATGATCTCCAAAAAAACCGTTTTTAGAGTTTTATTTGTTGACGAAATAATTTTTCAAGAGAAAAAAAAACAGAAACCGTGTTTTAACAGCAGGGTATTTACAACCACAGTTTACAAAAGTATATGAAAAAAAGATAAGACAGCATTGTTTGAAAATATTTTTATGCGCCTTCATGCCGGAAAACCAATTTGCACGCCTTGACCCTGAGATTCCATCAAAGTTTCTCAATTTTATTGCTTTGAGAACTTTGTATTTCCTCGAAAGTATATTGGTCATCAATGAAAACATTTTAAAAAATCCAGTTGCTGGAGTACACATGGTAGAAGTAATAAAAATAAAATACATATACAGGCATTTCTGTACTAAGAAAAAAAATATATAAATTTTCGAAAAAATACAACAGAAACTGAATTTTTTTTTTACAATATCGTCGATATGACGATATGATACGATATGGAGACCACACGATACAATACGATATGATAAATTTTCGATACGATATGGAGGCGATATGACCACTTGACGATACGATACGAGACAATATGGCCCTTGAAAAATACGATCCGATACGATATGAAGCCTCATATCGTATCGTTATTTAAGCCTCATATAAGCCTCATATACGAAGCCTCATATCGTATTGCATCGTATCGCGGCATCACTAAAGCCTTGGCACGAGCCTTGGCACAAGGCTTGACATCAAGAGTAGTGTACATAGGAGAGTTCTGGACCAGCCTCCCGCTGTGCCCCCCCCCCGCGAAACCCGCGACGCCCGCTGTGATTCCGCCATGGGGGGGTCCCGATTTTTTTTTTAAAGATGTCATAATGGATTATTATTATTATTTATTTATTTATTTATTTATTTTTTTATTTGCTTATTTTTGAATTATTATTATTTTTCTACCGACGTCATAATGTTTTTTTAATTATTATTTTTTTTTTTCATAGTAGGCCATCTTGAATTTTTTAATTTTTGAATTTTCAAATGCCCGTGGAATATGTCGGTGAAATAGTTTTCAATTTTTGAATTTTTTAAATTTTGAATGCCCACGGAATATGTCTGTAAAATAGTTTTTATTTTCTCTGCAAGAGGACGCTGCAGTCTTGCAGCATATTCCATCTTGAACTCTATTTTATTCTATGGCTTGCGATTATCCACGTTTTCCCTAAACGATTTTCTTTACGTTCGGTTCTGTGTGTGATGCGGTTATTTGATAAAAGTTTCAAAGAAAAAAATAAGATGAGTAGAAGAAACAATGGAAGGGAAAGTCATTTTTTTTATTTTATCAATTGATTTTCTTTTCTTTTCTATATTATTTTTCTGTATTCTATTTATTAATTGGTGTGGTTTTCTATTATTTTATTTTATTTTTTCTGAATATGTGCTTGAGAATTGCATCATTAAGCACGTGTTCTAACCATTCTTTATATTGTTTCTCTTATTAATTTTATATTTTTTTTATTGTATTTTCTTTTAATCTATTTTATTCATTGTTTTTATTTAGTAAGTTAGCAGTTTTTTTATTATATTTTTTTCTTTTCTGAACACGTGTGCAATTTTTTTACGCACGTGTTTTGCAAAGAAAAAAATATAATAGAAAAACCGCTAATTAATTATATAAAAAGAATAAATTGAATAAAATCAATCAAAAAAAAATACAATAAAAAATATAAAATTAATGTAAAAAACGAAAAGATTGGTTAGAATGCTTGCATGATAAAATTGCATCACTTAAGCACGTGTTCTCTTCAATCTTTTTTTGTTTTTCTTATTGATTTGATTGTATTTTCTATTAATTTATTTTATTTTATTCATTCTTTTTATTGAATAAATTTGTGGTTTTTCTATTCTATTTTTTCTTTTCTGAACACGCGTGCAATTTTTACGAACGTGTTTTGCAAAGAAAAAATATAATAGAAAAACAGCTAATTAATTATATAACCAGAGATACACGCGAGCAAGAATATGAAGATGATGATGAATTGGATTCACAAAAAAATTTATCACAATATCATTTCGCTTGGATTAAAAATTTATCAAGATTAGTAAGTGCTCAAATTTCTAAACATAATGGAAAGAAAATAATTTGCGATCGCTGCTTATGTCATTTTCAATCTCAAAAATCTTGTGATAATCATGAAAAATTATGTAGTGAAAAATGTAAAAGTTCAATGTTATTACCGACTGCAAAAAATAATATTTTTAAATTTATAAGCTCTAAACATCAATTAACGGTACCGTTTATAATTTATGGTGATTTAGAATGTTTATTGGAAAAAGTGCAAAGTGAAGAACTTGAAAAAAATCAAATTTATCATAAACATGTTCCAAGTAGTGCAGCATATTATTTAAAGTGTAGTTATGATGACTCACTTTCCAAATTCAATCTTCATAGAGGTGAAAATTCAATTGAAAGGTTCATTACAGAGCTTGAACAAATTGCTCATCAAGTCAATAAAATAATAGATGATATTAAACCTATGTCTCTTACGCGAGATGAAGAATTACAATTTTTAAATGCTAAAAAATGTCATATTTGTGACAAAAATTTCACGAAAAATGACGTTATAGTGCGTGATCATTCTCATTGGACGTCAGAGTACCGAGGTGCCGCCCATCAGATATGTAATATAAATTATCAAGAATCATGTATCATCCCTGTAGTATTTCATAACCTCACAGGCTATGATGCACATTTTATCATCAAAAAATTAAAAAACCAGTTCGAAGGTAAAATTGATATACTTGGAATCAAAAAAGAAAGATATATTTCATTTACAAAACGTGTCAAGGGTACTAGAATAAGATTGAGATTCATCGATTCATATAGATTTATGGCAAGTTCCATGGATTCATTATCGAATAATCTAGATGATAATAAAAAATCAATAACAAAAAGTCTCTGTAAAAATGATGATGAATTCAATTTAATTACAAAGAAGGGAGTATTTCCATATGATTATCTTGATTAATGGGAAAAATTTGATGACGCAACACTTTCATCGAAAGATCAATTTTATTTAAAATTGAATGAAGAAAATATTTCTGATGAAGCATATGCACATGCTCTAAATGTTTGGCAAAAGTTTAATATAAAAACCTTGGGAAAATATTCTGATTTATATTTACAGACTGATGTCGCTCTTTTAGCTGATGTTTTTGAAAGCTTCAGAGCTGATTGTTTGAATACATATAAGTTAGATCCAGCACATTATTATACGCTACCTGGATTTAGTTTTAGTGCAATGTTGAGATATACTCAGATTGAACTAGAATTGTTAACAGATCCTGAAATGATGTTGTTTATTGAGCAAGGTATAAAAGGTGGTTTATCTCAAGTCTCAAATCGATATGGAAGAGCTAATAATCGATATATGGGCAGTGAATATAATATTGAAGAAGAAGAGTCATTTTTAATGTATTTTAATTTGAACAATATGTATGGAGCTGCAATGAGGGAATATCTGCCAACATGTAAATTTCAATGGATTGATAACTTTGATTTATCAACATTGAATTCAATTGCTGATAATTCAAAATGTGGATACATTCTTGAAGTTGATTTAGATTATCCTGCAAGTTTGCATCATCATCATAAAGATTTTCTGTTAGCACCAGTACGCGAAAAACCACCTCTAGAAACCAGTAAAACTCCAAAACTACTGGCAACTCTAGACAATAAAAAAAATTATGTTATTCATTATAGGAACTTGAAACAATATTGTTCTTTAGGGATCATTATTACTAACGTTCATCGTGTTCTAAAATTTGAACAAAGTTCATGGCTTAAATCATAAATTGATCTTAATACTGAGTTACGGAAACAAGCCCGTAGTGCATTTGGAAAAGATCTTAGAAAATTATTCATCAATGCGATTTATGGTAAAACTCAAGAGTCTGTAAGAACTCGTAAATCAATAAAACTTGTAAAAAAATATAGTGGTAAAGGCGGAGCAAGATTTTATATCTCAAAGCCAAACTTCCATAGTCATTTAATTATTGATGATCTCGTTATAATTGAGATGAAACCAACAAGTATACTTTTCGATAAACCAATTTATCTTGGATTTTCTATTTTGGAAATGTCAAAAACATATATGTATGATTTTCATTATAATTTTATAAAACCAGAATATGGAGATAAAGTCAAATATTTATATGGTGATACTGATTCTGCTGTTTACCACATATTTAGTCATAATCCATATGATTTGATACGTAATAATCCTGATAAATTTGAT
>MKYW01000244.1:0-16601 GCA_015776835.1 Aphidius ervi | reverse complement strand
CAAACTCTCATGCCAAAGGTCCGAGTTTAAATCCCGGTTGGGGAAAATATTTTTTTTCTCTATAATAAGAACTATTTTACCGACATATTCCGCGGGCATTTAAAAATTCAAAAAGTTCAAAAATTGAAAACTATTTTACCGACATGATCCGCGGGCATTTAAAAATTCAAAAAATTAAAAAAATTCAAGATGGCCTCCTATGAAAAGAATAATAATAATTAAAAAAACATTATGACGTCAGTAGAAAAATAATAATAATTCAAAAATAAATAAATAAATAAATAAATAAATAAATAATAATAATAATAATAATCCAATATGACTTCTTACAAAAAAAAATCGGGACCCCCAATGGCGACATTGCTCTGATTAATTAATTCGCGGGCCCCTGGGGTGAGACCTCGCGGATTCTGGGAAATCACCCGCAAATCACAGCAGGGGGTCGCGGGTTTTGGAGGGAGGGGGCACAGCAGTGGGCTGGTCCAGAACTCTCCTATGTACACTACTATCAAGCTTGGAACATAGGCACATTTCCAAACACTCAACCACCTTGGCACAAGCTAGACACAAGCATGTGAGCCTTGTGCACAAGCTTGTGCCATGCCTGGCACAATCGTTGACTCCTACCTGGGTGCTATCACTGAAAAAATGATCAAACTATCATTAAAATACAGACCGATTTTAATAACGAAAAGTTAAATATCTATTGTTGTTAAATCGATGAATAAACTTGGTGAGTCAACCAAGTATGGCTCAATGCTTCTTACCATTTATTTATTCCATCAAAGAATAAAAAAGTAAATTTTTATTTATTATTCAACCAAACGGCTTTTATTAAATAAACTATTAATAATTGTTTCGAGAAATTATGATCAAACAATACTGATATTTGATTCTACCTGAACTTGAACTCTGGTCTTCTGTGTGATATCTTGAAGCATTTCCAGAACCATGAATTGGCAATACAAGAATGGGCCAGTCGTTTACCAAGGATGAACCACGACTGGCTCGTGTCTGGCTACCAATCATTGGGTGCCATTGATGGACCAATGCATGGCCGTGTTGTGAGTCTTGGCGATTTCTACACGGGATGTATATATATATATGTATGTATGTATATATGTATGTAGTTCAAGATCATGAGCGTAAATACATAAACTTTTCTATATACCTGTGTCTTTCTCTTATCACCGTGACGATATTAAAAACATTCTAAAATTCACCTAACATTCTAACATTCACCTCTAAGTGTTGAATTTGTTATTTAAGTATTTATCAATGATTATGTATGGCCTTTGTATTGAACTTGTATAATGCGTTTTATTAAATACCACGAAAATTGTGAATTCATGGTTGTTGTTTATGCTTTGTCAAAAGTTTAACGGATATTCATTAATGATACCATAAAATAGTTTATTAAACTGCACTGAGGAGATGAATAATTTTTTTTTCATTAATTTTGTGTTCCTAGATGGTACTAATATATGAAAAAAAAATACGAATTTAAAAAATACAAGCGCAAGCAAACATATGTATGCATATGTATACTCTTATGCTTGTGTGATGAAGTATTGGAGTAGCTTGATGTTTACCATTCAACACCTTTCCTGCTTTTAGGACGAATGGATCACTATTCTCTTGTTTTTTTCATAATTTTTTTTTCCTATAACTTTCTCATCTGATCTTCCTTTTTTTTCTCTCAAGGGGCAAGTTGAAACATGTCGGACTCAATGGTCCCTGAAACGTATCCCTCTGCTACAGGAGTCGTTTTTCTCTTTTTGCTTCTAGCATCATCCAACCCCTTTCCATTAAGATTAGAAGGCTAATGGTGCCACGAGGACCAGTGCTTATACTCAGGATTCCACTTTCATATATAGTAAACGTGGACTTTAGCAAAGTAGAATTTACTTTCATCATCATTTTCAGTACGGAGAAGAAAAAAAAATTTTTTTAAACTGAAGAAGATAAAAAAAAAGTGATAGAAAAATTATTTATCTCTGCACATATTTATCAAAAAACCGTATAATATTATATGTTGAATTTGACTGAATTCTTAATTTTTTTTGAAACAATATTGTTGGCGAAGCGCCCCACCACAGTATTGCTTTTTGTACACTTTTTAAGAATCCCGCTCATGGTTTTCATAATAGTTAAGATAGACTGTTCATATTAGGCTCAAATGAAAGATTTTAGTAAAAGCCACAGCTTCTGATAAAAATAAAATTATTGAGATGAATAATGACACTATAAATGGCAAAAGAAAATTTGAGAAAAATATTCAAAGGGAAATATTAAGAAAACTAAGCAAAAATCATGGATGCAAAAATTTGACAGAATAAAGTACGAAACGAAATCAATATTAATAAAGGTCGTTTTTATTTTTATTCGTTGATTTATTTAACAAAAACCTATATCTGTTTTTTTTATACCTTACACAACTTTTTAAAAAATCAACTTAGATGTTTTTTCTTAATTTTAATGGATTTTTTATGCGAAAATCTACATCCAAGGCTATACTTGGAATTTTTTCAACAATTAGTTTACTTATAATCAGCAATTGTTTATAAAAAAAAACCAAGTAAGTGCTTCACACAATGAAATAAACTACAAAAGAGTTATTTCTTGAGTATTTTTAACTATATAACTTGTAGAAAATGTTTCAATAAATTTTCTGACGATAGTACGAGCTCTTTTGATTGATTAATTAATTAATAAATAAAGATTTAAACAATTGCGACAGTCGTTATTCAATAATTTTTCAAATAGTTGTCGAAACCCAACGGCAGATAGCAGCACGAAATTTCAGTGATTTTCCTATAATTCCTTAGTGTTCCCCATACAAAGACATATCAGTGTAAAAACTGAATGACAGATGAAGCATTTTTTATTGACAATAAAAGCATTTTATCATAAATAATTTAAACTAGATATTGTGAATAATATTGGACCAAAAATGATGTACCCAAACGCGCCATCCCACCAGAGTTTTAGAAATTTTCAATTTCCAATTGGTTAAAGACTATAAAAGTCGTCCGTTAATGCATTTTTCTATTTATATTGTAAACTTGAATTTATATTTATTTTATTTTATTTCTACCATGTTTCGGAAGACCACACATGGATAATTTTTTTTCTCTATTAAAGGTTTGACATTTAAATGGACATTGTGTGGTAGTTTTCCCATGTGAACTGAAAAATAGTTTCTATACACAAGTAAAAAAATCGATAGCCAATCACTGGCTCTTGGGTGCACTGACTCACACAACCACAAACGCTGCCAATTTCTAATGGTGTTATATAGAAGAGAGAGAAGATTTCCTCTTTAATATTGTCGATTTGAACAAAAATAAATTTAAGCTTAGAAATCTGCAGTATTTAACTCCTTACTGTTCAGTTTATTCGGATAGTACAACCAGTGTTGATTATCCATGAGCACGAAATACCATTTTTTTTGAAAAATAGATATCAGCAGCTCAGATGTATCCAAAACGTAATACCTTCTTGTAACAAATACATACATCCACGATATATCTTGAATGAATCAAGGGTTTTTGTCCTTTTTTTTAAATGCATTCCATTACCAAGTGTATGCATATTTTTTTAAAAATTAAAGAATCAAATAATTTCAAATTTAAAAAAAGACCTAGATTAAAAATATATCACTTTCTAAATCGTATTATTGAAATTGAATCCATCAGTACAATTACATCAACAAAATATATCAATGTATATGTCTATGCAAAGTTTAGCTTGTACAACGTTCGTGGAAATTAATTAACGATAAGACTAATTACATAGAGTATAGCTTACAATTACAATTTGTATAGCTGCCATTAGAAATCATATATGAAATTCCCTCTTATACATATATAAATATGCAAATACAATGATGGTTGTGGAACTGTAATATATCGACATTTACTTTACAGAGCGTTTCACTGGCACGTGATAACACTTTAACGGCGTCTAGCTCCTGTAATGATTTTATGATCTTGTGTATACTATAACATTATGCTATCTTTTTAACAATACTAAAATTATTTGATGAATTTTCCAATTATTTCCACATTTTCAGTTGGTACTTTTCCTGGCGTATCACAGAAAAATCGATAATATTGAGGCTTCATGTCGTCATGAGTTTTATTTCGCTTTATATCTTGTTAATTATTGGTTAAAAAAACTATAGTAATAGTTTCATGATTCATCATGTTTTTTTTCTTTATACATCGTTATTAATCATATCATTATCAGCACTTAAGAAGACTAGACGACTCGTAACACGTATTTGTGAAGGTTTGTATTGTAGAGGCTGTAAGTTGAACCAATCGTATGCTAAGGATCCTTAGAGTTGTCTAAGCGTCTTACAAATAAATCCATAGAGACTCGTGGTGTTACTGTTTTGGACGCAAGTGCAATTCTCTATTGAAACATTTAGCAACATATTACTCTCATTTCATGAGAAACGTCTTATGGCATACTGCTTCTACATGGTATTTCCATTATTGTTTAATTAGTCTTGTATTTTACGTTATTTTAAAAACATAATTTGTTATGGATCCATCGAACTGTGATTTCAATGAATATATAAAAAAAAAATTAATTCCATATTTCATTAAACAATAATGATCCTTTTTATTTGGAATAGTAGAAATTGCAGAATAAAGTGTAATTTATAATCCAGATTCATTAATGAATTTTTTTTTTTTCATATTTACAGTCTCGTAATTATGATTGATAATCATTTATAAATTCGAATTTAAAAGGTAAATGATGAATCATTGATGTTTGATAAAAATTATTCAGGACACGAAACAAATGTTTACAAGCCATTCTTATATTTTCGAACTTCATAATTTATTTTCAAACATTACTTATAAATACAAATATATATATATGACTTAAAAATATACAAGTTTAAACGTGAGATTACACTGATAAATTGCTAACTTCATTCACTATTTTCCGTATATCAAAAAGAGTAGAATAGTTTATGCAAAAATGTGTGGAATTGCAATAATCTATGTGTATACATGCTTGATGGATCTCTCGTGTTTTAACTGCAGTACTACAAACAAGCACTAATGCTTTCTTGATTATACTTTTGGCATTTGACTCTATTGATTTTTTTCCGTTCACGTAAATAATTATTTACAACCGATTCTTTTATTACATATTTAAATATCAATGATTTGATGATAGTACTATAATACTAAGACAATAAAATTTTGCAAGACTAATGTACTTTATCTTTTTTTTTTTATTTACAATATTTTTTTTTTTTATACATCAAGTTTTGTGTTGAACACGCTGCAAGCTGCCGTTCATGCTCAAACTAACTTGATGCAAATTCAATTCTTCAGACTCTTTCAATGAGATTATTCATCTTCAAGGTTACTTTCGCTTAGTGATATTTAACTCAACATTTCATATACAAAATTCCATTTGATATATACAAAAATTCATTTGATCATATAGAAACTTGTAAAACCAATAATTTCTAATGACACCTGTACTTTGTCGTACTGGCTACATTATTTCCTTAGACACATTTTTTTCTTAGCTACTGCTTTTCCTTGGGCTTTTTATTGATTTAACAAATAACATACATGCAATTTTATTTCTAAAAATTATTTTCAAAAATCAGCCGATTGTTCTTCAATTAATTATTACAATTATTTCAAAAAAATCAATTCCTCAGAACAAGCAGTATTTGAAAAAAAAAACGCCACGAAACAATTAAAAAAAAGCAACTCGATTTCCTTAAGGCATCACCTAATTTGACTTTGGCTGAATTCGGCAACGATGACGAAGTTAAATAAGCGAAGCCTTGAGAAAACCACGTTGTTTTTTTTATTTTATCTCGTGGTGCCCTGTGAATTCCACGGGAGAATGTTAATTCGAAGCAATTACAAGATATCAACAGGGCAACTCACACCAAATCAAGGGATGCCACTAGATTTTTTAAATGTATCCTCAGGTTTTGAAATGATAATACTGAGAAAAAGTGAGGGTCAAGAATATAGTTATAAAATTCAGAAAAATACGGGGTAACACTTAAGCTTTTTAAGTGTGCAATCGTGAAAAACCCGCTGTATGTCAATGATTCCATCGACTCGGTGTTGCCCTCAGATAATCAGAGTGAAATTCTCTACGTGTATACTGTGTTTCATGCAACGTTTCATGTGGCGTTATCTATGCTATACGTAGACTGTGTTTCATGCAACGTTTCATGTTCCGTTGCCTATGCTACTTCCGTCCCCGATTTTCGTGACGAATTTTTTTTTCAACTACCCTCCAAAAAGTAGTTCCGCTTTAAAAATTTAGAGTCTAGATAACTTAAAAATGCTCCCATACATCAATTTTTAATTTTTGTTCAAGAAATATAAACAAAATTTTAATCATAGATTTTTTTTCACGTAAAATGAATAAATAAAATGATTCTAATTTTTTTCAAGAACTTATGGTTGTTAAAAATGTAAAATTTTAGTAGAACGAGTAGACAAATTTAAAAAATTTCCAATTTACGAATATCGAGAGGAACTCATGAGGTTACAGGAAGAAACCATTGATTTTGCTAGATTAGTAGTGGAAATGAAGAAAGAGCATATATTTGTCATGAAAGGACCGAGCATTATTATTGAATTACATGATGATTATATTCGAAGTACTGTCGTTGACTCAATGCACTATGTATACTTGGGAGTAATGAAAGCACTGTTGTTTCTATGGTTTTCTTCTAAATTCAGTGATTGCACGTGGTCTTTTTCAGAATCCACCTTTGATGTTGACCAATTGCTATGTCGTCTGACACCATCTGAATTCATCACGCGACTACCTCGTTCAATATCTCAGCATTTGAAACATTGGAAGACACATGAATTTAAAGCCCGGATGTATTATTATTCTTTACCAATAATGGATACAATCATGATAGGTGACAAAAGAGTATATTTTGACCACTGTGAATTACTAGTATCTAGAATTTCTTTATTAAATCAGTCAAGTATATCTGATGAAATGATTGATCAAGCAGAACATCTGCTCAGAGAATACGTTAAACAATTTGAAAATTTATACATGTCAAATTCATGACAGCCAACTTGCATTCACTGTTGCATTCACCTCAAACTGTTCGAGATTTCTGACCACTTTTTGTGTCATCTTGTTTTGCTCTCGAAAACATTAATGGTCAATTATCAAGACTTGTAACTGGTACAAGATTTTCGGGACTACAAATTTCTTCTGGCTTGGCTTATTTCATAGCGATTCCACGGTTGATAGAAAAAATTGAACCTGATGGTATTATATCAAGTTATACTTATCATCTAATTAATTCATCTAATTAATTCAAAAATATAAATCTACTGAGCTGTCACCTAAACTTTATGCTATAGGTACAATTAGCAAAAATAAAGAATTACCTGATAATGTCATAAATGTATTACACTTATCAAATATTGAAATATTGAATGTCTGAATTTTTTTCCGGTTGATGAAATTAGATACTTTGTTTGTATCCTAGTCATATCAGCGAATGTCACAGACCAATTCATGACTTGTCAAGTACAGTCTTGACGGTGATATTGGATATGGGAAAATTCATTGCTTTGATTGTGTGGCAAATTGTACTTGCCAGTCATACTGTACAAATGATTGTGACGCAAATTACTTCGCAATAATAAATAAATACTTTGATATGGAAAGCTTCACAGTTCCAAATGTTAACACCTCTGAATTCTACTAATGCTACTTAACTAATGACTTTACTGCAATAAATGTCGAAGATCTTATCGATGTTTGTTTTTTATCAGAATAAGATCATCAGGAAAAGAATATATTGTCCAACGTATCAATTCTGTTGAGTTTAAATAATTTTTTGGATAAATAATTTTAGTTAAAACATCTAATAAATTAAAAAAAATATATAAAATCATTGAATAAAGTATATATTGTAACGAAATTTATTGTTTTGCTAATTCTCGAAATAAATAATCAGTAGTAGAGCAAGGCGGATCCTGGGACAGTTTGATATCAAACCCCCACTCCGGCCCAATTAAACCCCCACCAGGCTCCGATTAAATTCCCCCTCTATGTCAGCCATTTTGAGGTCGACCATTTTGTATATCGGTAACGTGGGGAGTTGGTATATCTGTATATTCAAAAGTCGGCCATTTTGTATATCGGTAACGTAGGGAGTTGATATATCCATATATTTGAATTTGATTCTATATGTCAGCCATTTTGTTTATCGATAATGTGGTAAGTTACTATATCTACATGTTTGAAATATCGGCCATTTTGAATATGATTTAAATTAAAAAACTCAATTATTATTTTGATTCAAAATGGTTAAATAGACTTGAAATTTTGTTTTTCTCACAGTAGAGATTTTGTCATTCAGGCAAGATGACTGTAGATGTTTTCGGTCGTCAACTGCCAAAAAGTATAGTTAAAAGTAATACAATAAATAGTGTTGGTGTTCGAGGTCCGACGGGTGAGGGCTTTAAGCTAACAAAGGATAAACAATATGATATAAACCATAAACGTTTGTGTAATGTCGGAGATCCGCTAAATGCAAACGATGCTGCGTCAGTTAAAATTGTTCGCGAAATGATTCAAGAAGAAACGCGAGTGATATATCATCAGACTGCATCATTGAAAGATAGTTGTGAAAATAATAGCATTATGATTGGCGGACTCGAATCAGCTTTTCAGGATCATAAAAATGAGCATTCTATAAATGTTGATGCAGATTCAATTTATCAGAGCAAAAATTTTTTTCAACTCATAGAATCTAGAGTTAGCACACTGGAAACTATGTACAAACGAATTTCCGATGTAGTCGAAAAATTAGATAATAAGAAAATTTTATAGAAGGGGAAGGTTGATTTTGAAAATTGTAGTGGGGGAGCTAGCATCAGGCAACACTCAGAACCATATATATTTTGCCAGTTGTAAAAAACGAACTCGACAGTCAAGATCGCAGTTGAAAAAATTAAAATGGCCATTTTTGTTGATTTTCAAGGATTCAATGATTCAATTTTTATTATCAAAGAACTTGCAATTAGTAATGCAAACTCGAAGCTAGCAAGTGAAACTATCATTTTTGCTGCACCATGTGGAAAAGAAAATTTAACGAATGAGTATTGGAAGACTATTGAAAAAACTGTGACTAATGTGCATGGAATTTTATGGAGTGCTGGGGATGTTGACTATCGTGAAGTATCAAATATAATTAATGAAAAACTAGGTGGTGATTTGGAATATATCTATGTAAAAGGTGCTGAGAAAAAAAAATGGCTATCAGAAATTTTGAAATCACAGACTGCAACAATCATCAACCTTGATGATCTTGATTGTCCACCAGATGAAAAATTATATAATCTACCAACATTGAGGCATATGAATTGTCATACAGAATGCATTAATTATATTTGTGCTGCTGAAAATGTAAATCGATACAAATATTGGTTTGCTAGAGCCTTTACATTTCGACCATCTCTTCGCAAGTCTATCATGTTCTATAGTATTGTCGAAAATTTGGCGGATATGTCTGCTAAAGATATTGCGCTGATTCCAACAATGGCAATCATCAAATTTTCCGCTCATGAAATAGATAAAGTCTGGGATAAGCTGTCTGAAAACCAGAAACAAAATCCTCACGTTTCAGGATTGCGCAGATGTACCAAGCATTCAATTGATTGTGGAGATGGTGATATAGCTGGATGTTTTTTTTATTCACTAATAAAAGACTGTGAGAAATGTGCTGCAGAGCAATCTTCTACTAAAATGATCATGTAAAAAAATTAATAAATAAATGAAAATTTAAAACGATGAAAAAATTGTGTTGGAATGTATATTTATTTCTTTTTTAATATTTAAATTATAAAATAAGGTTAGCATTAGAATTTCTTAAAACCAAGTTTAAACATGTTTAAACATGTTCAGGCAAGTTTAAACATGCTCAGACATGTTTGAGGAGTTGGACAGCTGCAAATAGTAAATAAGTTTTATTATTATCATGTATAAATATTAACTTACAATCATCCAAAACTTTTTCAACGAAACACATGACTCATTACAAATAATGAATCAGCCAAATAATAATCTTGAATGATTATTCAGCCTCTAACAGCAAAAATTTTTAGAAAAGTGACTCACAAAAAAAAATATAAGCCTAACCTAACCTAAGAAATATTTAAAGTGGGGATCGTTGAAAGTGGGGGATCGATTTTCCTTTAAAAGCTGCTGCCCAGAGCTGTAGAGCCACAGATCTCATCGAACCTTCTGAGCTAGCATCTCCAAGACAGTAAAAATAAAATTGGTAAATATTTCATACATATATTATATTATTCATACGATTAAACATTTTATTCATGTAACCTCTCATTTATGTATTTATGTATTGTCGTATTATTATTCTTGCAATGATTCTAATTTTGTTTCATTTCCAACAGGCAACATGGACAAATTATATGCAGAAATGAACACTATTGGAGTAACACCATATCCTGCTACTATCCCAATCAAAAAGATTGAATTTGATTACTTATATCGTGTGACAAATGTAAGACAAGTTCGAACACCATATGGAGATTCTATCATATTGGAATTGGAGCGCAAATATTCAGTATTTCTACCAAAAAGACTTAGCAATTTCATCACACAGAATTCAACAATTTTACCAGAGTTACTTAAAGATGCTCTCTCTGGAGAACTTAGATTCGTCAGACATGGATCAAACCATTTTGGATTCGAGAAACAAAAACAAAACAACATTGAAATGCTTGATTAAGGAGTAAATGTATAAATAATGTTAATAAATATATATATTAAATACAACAAATTGTGTCTCATTTTTCATTTATTTTTTCATTCAATTATAGTTTTACATCAATTTTTTTTTTTTTCCTTTATATTATGTTAATTTCTGAATACTTGCACTGATAGGCTTATACTCTATAATACGATCATGTAGAATCAAACAATAAGCACTCGTTGCTGGAGGAAAGTTTTCCTTGGATTCAAATTCCAGTCGAACATCAACTGGTCCATATTTTATCATTTCATTTTGTCTGCTGCAATCGATGACAATTAATGGTGATTTTTCCAAAAATAATTTTTTTGATATTGCATAATTTATTTCTTTTTCATAAAATGTTTCACCAAAGTCCTTAAACATTTCATATAAAATTGAAAATTGATTTTTCCCAATATCAAGGTTCAAATTAGCATATGGATATGACACTGAATTGAGAAAAAGCTTGACATCTCGAATATTGCAATGCTCAAAATAAGCAGAGTTCTCATTCCATTTATTCTTTTTATTGCACTGAAAAGCTAGAATAATAAATCTAGGCTTTTCTAGCTGCGTACTTGTTTGTATTGACCATACATGCTTATTAGTTGGAGGTAAAATTGGCCATTCAAAAAGACACCATGCTCGAAAACTCATTGAAATTGGTGGATCTCGTTGAATAAATTTCATCATATCAATTTTTTTCTTATCAGATAATTTAACATATGGCACTAGCCATTCAATCTTGCTTATTTGAAATTTCAAATCTTTTTCTTCTGCCCCACCAATTCCAATACATGCATTCATATCACTTCTTGAGCGAATTAATATCAATTCATGCTTAGCATTGACAATAATCTTTCTATAGTCTTCAGCAAAGCCAAGAAACATTTGTAATGGTATACAAACATCAAAGTATCCATCAGTGTTAGTCAATGATATATCATCGCTAGTACCAAGCCAACCAGCATTCTCTAAATTTGATTCTGGATTTACTGACAGATAATTTTTTAAAGTGCTTGTCATGCCAGTATTTTTACTCCTATCAATCTCAACACCATTCATTTCATATCTTATTTCATCGAAAAGATGAAGTATACCATTATTAACAATTTTAGTAGTCAAAGCCGCTGCCACACTACCATCATTTTTTTCGGTCACTAATCTTCCGGAAATGTGTAATGAACTTTTGCATGGCAAAATAAAAATATCCTGATTTTGTATGTTGATTCTAATTTCATCACTGTTTCCAAATGTTGTTGAACCATAGGGCTGATGTGCATGGATCTCATAGTGAGATATTGATGAATCAAATTCAATTGGTGTGTTAATACTCAGCATAGCCTCCGCCATTTTGGACAGCACACACAATTCAAACAAGATACTTTTACCCAGACCCAACTCCAATAGCTTTCTTTTTTTTCACCACTTGAAGGCCGAGACTTTTCAGAAACTGGACACTCTGTGGTGTTAATGTTTTCAATGCTCGATGACGACTGATTGGTGGTGGATTGCATTGAATCCTTTTATATGATGAGCCAACTTTTCGATTATAGACGATGCCCATTAACGTGATTTAATGTGTAATCTTACAGTAATTGTCTCACCACGGAAGTCAACCAGATCACCGTCTTGATCAACAATTTTTATTTGCACGTGATCAATTGTTCTTACTGATACTGGCAAATAGATAATATTTGATGGAACTTCAATAATTTTATAGGCCGGAATTGTTTCTGAAAAATAAAAATAATTTTATTATTTATATCAATTGACTCATATTCCCACGTTCTTTGCTTCATTTTCGTATACTTTACATCAATCTTATTATATATAAGGGGATCTGTACGGTAATCAAGTGAAGTTGACTTCGTGAAGCATCTGGTCTTGGAGTTTTATTTTCATCTTAAAAAAATATTTCAATTCAAAAATGAATAAATATTAAAATTGAATATCCAATGAACAAATACTAAAATGAATATTTTAATACTTACTGTTTAGTGCTGATTTTATTGCTGGAATGATCATTTTCGGTCCACTGATATAACGAGCTGATGTGACAATTTTGCTTGTGATTTTATTATGTGGAGAAGTAATATTTTTATTTTCATCTGTAAAGAAAAAGATTTGAAAAAAGTATTCCATGACTAAAAAGTAATTCTACATGAATAATTTATGCAATAAAATGAATAAACATACTTTTTTTACTTTGTTTTGGTATCAAAGGCTCATCATCAGACGATTGAGAGGCAGAACTCGATAATTAATTATCAGTCTTGCATTTTTTTGGAGTCGTTGTTTGACGTGAAGTTGACGTTGTTGATTCATCATCTGTTGACCCAGTATCAAATCTATCATTCGTTGATTTTGTTGATTCATTTATTGAGACCGCTTTGGGAAGTAACTTGTTAATGTCAACAATACGCTTTGCATAGGATTTTTTTATTTTGATTCCTTTCATTTTCCTGACAGTTTATTCTAGATCTCTAAAGGATTCTGCAGGAAATATTTTGTCATGAATAAATAATAATACATAAACATATACATATAAATTTAACAATTAAAAAAAAAAATTGATAATTAATCACTTGCACATCATCGAATTTCAATTTTATATTTTTTTCCAATGATCCAAAGGTGGCCGGCATGATTTGACTAGCATTTGACATTCATCTTTACTACGGTTTGTATCTTTTTGACTTGTACGAAAACCACTGAGCACGCTTCTTTCATGTAAATTAAACAAATAATTCTTGCCGAATAATATCTATAATAATGGAAACTATTGTTTTTATCACAAAAAAAAAAATAAGCACAATATCGCTTTGTATTTTTTCTATTACCAATTTTTATTTGATCTTTATTTTGTTTCATTGATCCCCATTTATAATAATTAAATAATATCAATAAGAGAGCCACACGAATAATAAACAATTTTTAAGAAAATTAAATTTCCTGCAACCATATTTAAAACATGACATTTCTTCATGACATTTTTGTGAATGTTTCATTTGAATATTATTTATATTACTATTTAATTTTTCAATACTATTTATTTTTGATAAATTAATTATTAATTTACGAAATGAGCAAATGATTATTTCTGTAATACAAAGAAACATTATATTATCAAATCATTAATGAAGCATCATTCCATTATACAGCAATATAAAATTACCGTGCTACATTATTATCCAAATTTAATTTAAAAAATTCTTGTCTACGTGAGTAAAAAAAAACTTTCTAAAAATAAATCAATTATTAATCAAATAAAAATATGCATAGTAATCATAGGAAAGAATAATTACTTTTTTCAATTCAATTAAGATACTTTCCATTGAAAAAATAATCTTATTATTCTTTTTTGAATAAGAATGAAAATTACTATGATATGTCAATCGATCTAAAACTGAAGATTATCAAAAACATCTTTCCTAAAATCAACTCCAACCTTTTTAAATGTTTGTCCTTGACATTTATTTATCGTCATTCCGAATTTTATCTTTAACGGAAATTGTTTTCGTTCAAACGTCAAAGGATAAACATGTTCACAATAAAGAGTTACACGATATACGAAAACGATATCATTTCCTTTGTCACCAGTTAGAGTTCTACATTTTAGAAGATTATAAGACATACTCAATATTTGCAATCTCGTTCCGTTGCATAAACCTTCGCTTTGACAAATATTACGTAGAAGCATGACAATACAGTACAACCTCAATTTCAATTCGTATGGTGAAAAAATTTGGTGAATTCAACGTATTTAAGTATTCTGGCAAAATATAATTATTAAGTTCTCCATTATTACAAGTTTTAGTACTATCTATTCCAGTTAAAAGTTTTCCTGTATCTTCGTCCAACCGTTGCATTTACGTCATCTACATCAATATGTCTCTCTGATAAGACAGCAACTTTCGATAAATTTCATACTTGCGTTTATCTATTAATTTTTTGAAATTAACCTCTACTATATCATCATTCATATTTGCTAAACATTCTTGAGGAATTACTAAATTATCATTACAATCAGTTAATGTGCCGTTTCCAACGTCTAATATATATTTCGTGAACTCTGATTCTTCTGGTAATATTCTCATAATTTCTGTTAATGGAAAAATTTTAAAATTTTCCCAAAGTTTACTAAAATTAATAGATAAATTAATCATTTTACTCCTTGTACCATTTTTCCGTACTGTCAGTGATTGCCGGAAATCACCACCCATCAGCATAATTTTCCTACCGAAAGGTAGTTTATTATTCATTATATGGTTCGATCAGCTAGTTCCAAACAGTATCTTAGTGCCATTGGTGCTTCATCACAAATTATTACATCAATGCTTCTGGGTTCTTCTGCTGCTTTCGATTGCTGTTTAATATTTGATGTTGAATCAACATACATTGGAACGGGCATTGCAAATAGATTGTGCATTGTTCTTTTTCTAGAAGCAATATTGCCGCAATTCTGGTAGAAGCTATTGTAGCAATGCACTTCAATATCAAGTATCATGCATGATAGTTCAAATTTTTTCGAAAACTCGTCGCTCCTTTCACTGTTATTAGCAGCAACCTGAGATGAAATAATTCCATTTGACTTGGTATAATAAAATTCTTCCTATTACATTAAACCGTTGTTTACGTGGTTTCCATGTTCCATTTTGACCTGAACCAATAAAGTTATAGTTTGCTGATTATATGAAATGACTTTTTTCTTGTAAAGGTCCTTCATAAATTCTATCACATGCTTCAACTTGACTAACATACCGAGTCTCTATATGATTAATAATTCCACTATAATCAATATTGTTGATCAATGAAGTGTTAGTCAGTCACTTGGTCAGTCGGTCACATAATCTTTTGGTTAATTGGTTTGATAAAATGTGTGTTATATATAGTTATATAAGTATAATTATTTTAAGTTTTTCATTCTGTATTTAAAAATTGTTTTTTTTTTTATTATATATCTGAAAGAGAGGTATCAATAATAGCAGTGGTAATAGAGCAATAAATAATTTGATTATTTTGCGTTGGTTCTGAATATCATAAATTAATTAGTTGGTCAGACGTCTGTTTAGTTGTAAAGATGGTTAGTCGTTCGGCTGTTTAGTCAGACGTACAGTTAGTTAAACGTACAGTTAGTCAAATTCTAAACACAGTCATATATGGCTTGTACTAGGGATGTGAAAAGAACGGTCATAATTTTTTTTGTCATGTCATGAAGAAAATGACTGCCTTTTGACAATTCTGTGACGTCATTTTTTTTTGTCACGAAGTTGTCATGTGACGATTATATAGATTGTTTTGTCGTGAATAAGTTAATGTTTACCACATAGTTCATGGGGGTTTGAATGAATCTTGTTGACACAATCAATAGTTAATAAATTATATTTACTCATAAAATATTGAAACCTTAATTCAGATGTCAAATTTATCACTTAAATGCAAGAGATTTCTTATTCAGTTGCAAGTTAAAATTATAGATGAATCTATCAGGCAGTGAAACTGCTACAAGCCCTTTCGGGTTATTATGTCTTGCTCGAGCTCGAGAAAAAGACTGACTTGATTTCTCTCTGGTGAGAGAAATCTATGGAACTCTGGGCTGGCGGCAATTTGACATTTAGAAAATACGAAGAAAATCCGACATGTTTGCAAACAGTCGAGGGGTCCATCAACTAAAGTTAAAGTACTGAGGAAAATATGTAGGTATGGAAAAAATGGAGCTAAGGAATTAATGGAGCTTACCCCATTGCCAAGGTATTTTTTTTCACTACCAGAAAAGTTTTCCAGTAATTTTCCAGTAAAT
>MKYW01000243.1:41109-76301 GCA_015776835.1 Aphidius ervi | reverse complement strand
AAAAAAAAATAGTCAAAATGAATCGAAAAAACAAATTTAATAATACTTTGGAACGACAAGAAGCTTTAAAAAATATAACAACAATTTTTTAAAACCTCAGGGACGTTTAAAGCACTTTTCCGGGATGGGTTAATAATTTCAACTAGTCGATCTCGATCTAGAGGAACTTACCTTGTAACTGCACACTGCAAAATCCTGTAGAAGTTGTCCAGGTAGACTCCAATAATCCAATAAAATCCTCTCATCACAGCCATGTAGAAATTGTCCAGGTAGTCTCCAATAATCCAAAAAAATAACAGGCACTATTTCACTATCACTATCACAAACTTTTAAATTATTTAACCGAAAAAATTATCTATATTAATTTAACACTTGCACATTTTTTTTTTTTTATATTAAAACACAACTTGTTCACGTAGAAAGTTCACTTGTTAATTTGAAATAATTCTAAATAAACTTCTAAATTAATTTACCGGACAAAAAAATTAAATCAAAAAAAATTTTCCAAAGAAAAACCACGAGGCTGCGCGTGTTTTGAAAATTTCTAACCAAATTTTACTTTAAAATTACAAGTGCACTGCGCAAAGAATGAAGGTGAACTGAAAAGAATTTATCTAGGAAGACGAGAGGTCGCTGCGATTTTCTATGACTCACAGGTGAGTCATCGGTTAACTACGAGAGAAATTCGGAAAAACACGTGTCGAACAGCACAATGACGAAATAAAAGAAACATATGTTCGGAGAAAATTCTATAACGGCTTTTAAAAAACTAATTGTAAAAATCATGACAAAAAAAAATATATATATATACTATTTTAAAATCTAATTGAAAAAAAAAAAAATGGAAATAACTTTTTAATAATTATTGTAAAAATCACAAGAGAAAAAAAAATATATTATTTTAAAATTTAAATGTAAAAAAAAATTAGAAATATTTTAATAATAATTATTGGTTTTCCACGATAATAGTAAAAGAATATTTGCATTTAATTTGAACTTGTACTTTTTTTTTTTTACAATTAAAAAACAACGAGATAATCTACACAAATTATTTTACCTGTACAGTTTTTTTTTTATCCAACAATCGAGAAATTTATTTAATTGACTAAACACTTGCATTATTTTTTTTTTTTAAACCGAAAACCACGAGGCTGCACGTGCAGTAATTTTAAATACTTAGGTTAAAACTATTTAAATTATTTTACTCTATTGAAAAAATCATTTACAAAAATCTAACCCTTAATTTTTTTTTCTAATGCACGTGCAACTACTTCAAAGACTTCTAACCAAACTTTAAAAATTATTTACAATCCCGAAAAATTGCTGCTGACTCCGCTGCAGCCATAGACTAACTACTGTAAAGACTACTACTTTAAATTTGTCTAGGCCTAGAGGCTGCTTCGATGTATATATTTGTTTTAAATTCAACCCACGAGCGGATGTTGAACTAGAAAAAAAAATATTCCTAGTTTTAAGTGCTAGTAAATTTATTTCAAGATGAGAGAGACCTCTATAGCTCTATTCTAAAATCATTTTCCAAGAATGTCCCAATAATAAAAATAATTAATACTCTGCACTAAGCACTTGCATCAGTGTTATACAAATATACATACATCATAACTGTATATATTGATTCAACACAAATTCATGTGTATATATATGACTAACCGTGCACGACCTGTTAAATTCCGGCTTACTTGTATATTTTATTTTATATAGGTAATATTATTATTATTTTTTATTGTAGATATAAAGCAACACCATCACTTGGAATTTATTTGATTTGTGCATTGATGATATCTCTGGATCATACCTGGATTGACTTGGATCCTTGTACATAGACTAAAAAAAGTAAAAAGAAACAACATATTATAAATAACAATTTTCTTTGATAAAACAATAAGCCAATTCTGAGTTAAATATGTAAAGTCAATATTCAAATACAGGATCAATGTTGTATTCATTTTGGAGTGACTCATCAGTGACAAAAAAATTTCTTCTAGAGAGCTCTCATGTGTAACAAGTGGTCCAGTTTATTTTTCTTTTTTTGAGCCTTATGGAATTTTTGGAGTTTAATAAATATATCATCTACTCTTTTTATTAATTCAAAAAAGTGAAAGAAACAAAAAAAGAATACAATTTATATAATATAAAAAAAGGTGAGTTCTTTTTTATTTTAACTAAAATAACTGTAAATTTATCATTCCACAAACTAATGTGTGTCACACATATTGTGATGATATTTATTTTACTTTTATTTTATAAATTATTTTAAGTATAAATAAGCAAGACAATATAATAAATTTGTTTTTTAGTTTTTAGATTTATAAATTAAAATAAATAATATTGAAATGGCGATGGGTGGTGAAGTGACATTTCTTTTTCAACTTGGATTAACAAGAGATACAATAAGTACTGATCCAAGTACATTGACATTAAAAACTCTTAAAGATTTAGCATGTGAATTTATAAACAATAAATTTCCTGATCATGGCTTGAATCATCTTCGTGATAGATTACTACTTTTTAAACATGATAAAAATACAACAAATATACTTCAACTTATTGCAAATACAACTGAAGTTATTGATGAGACACTTATTGAAATAGTCATATCACGTTAGTATAATATATATACCTATATACTTGCCTGGAATTCTTTTAAACATATTATTTAATAAAACAACACATTTAATTTATAGCAGCAATACCAAATACTGAGGAAGTTGTTGTACGTCCTCATGGACTTGTTGTACATTCATACAAAGTACCAACATTTTGTGATTATTGTGGTGAAATGTTATTTGGTTTAGTACGTCAAGGATTAAAATGTGAAGGTTGTGGTCTTAATTATCATAAAAGATGTGTCATCAAAGTACCAAATGATTGTCGTCAAGATATTAATAATCGTCGTAGCAGTTCAATACTACCAAATTTACAAAAACATCCAGCAAATAATCAACAAAAATCAAATGATGATACAAAATTATTTGGTACAAATTTAACAGTTGGCCAGAGCAACAGTGCTCAGGTAAAAAAATAATTTAAAAAAAAAACAAAAATTACATTTGTTAAAATTTTTTTTTTCATTTTTCTTCTATCAACTACTTATTATGATTTATTTATATTATAATAAATTAAAATTATGTGTTTTTTGACGAGTACGATAATAATTGTACTCATATAATGAAAAAAAGCAATGACATTTAATTTACAGCAAAACTTAAAAATAAATATATCATCAAAAAATTCACAATCACCATTACTTGGTGGTCGTCCAGTATGGATTGAAAAAGAAATAGCAAATCGTGTTAAAATACCTCATACATTTGTTGTACATACATATACACGTCCAACAGTATGCAGTTATTGTAAAAAATTATTAAAAGGATTATTTAAACAAGGACATCAATGTAAAGATTGTCATTATAATGCACATAAAAAATGTATTGATATGATACCCAAGGATTGTATTGGTAAGCATAATTATTATTTATTTATTATCAATATATATTTACATATATTATTATTTATAGGAAATGAATATCCAGATAGTGATGTTAGTAATGAACAAGATGGTAGAAAATGTATTAAATATCAAGAGGGTGATAGTGATGCTGATATTGATAGTTTACCAAGAGATAATGAAATTAATTTATATGAAAATCAAATAAGTGTTAGTTATGATGTGAGTATTTTTCGTTATAGGTATACCTAATTAGTTGCTTTTTATATATTAATTTTTCTTTTTAATTTTATTACAGTCACCAGGATCAAGAAATTATATTCCACCAGAAGTTACTCAACGAAATGTTGATTATAGGTAATATATTTAAAAAAAAATAAGGAATATTGCTAAATTAATATTTAACTATAGTTATAATAAAATTGAATTTGTTTTTTATTATCTAGTTCTGACTCTAGTATAACTCCAAATATTCCACTAATGAGAATAGCACAAAGTGTTAAAAATACAAAACGTCGTGGTGGTTCAAAATACTTGAAAGAAGGCTGGATGGTACATTTTACAAATCGTGATTCAACAAGAAAACGTCATTTTTGGCGTCTTGATTGTAAATCAATTGTTCTTTATCAAAGTAATACAGGAACAAATTATTTTAAAGAAATATTATTAACAGATATATTATCAATAAATACATTAAAAACAAATATACCAGATGATGTAACACATTGTTTTGAATTTAAAACAACAACAAATGTACATTATTATGTTGGACATGATCCATTACGTAAAAATCCAAAAATAATGTTACCACCATCAGAATCTGGTGTTGGTGGACATCTTGCTAGATCATGGGAAACAAGTATACGTCATGCATTAATGCCTGTTACAAATGAACCATCACCAAATGATGTATTATCAAATGAACCAGAAGAAAATATAACAGATATATCAAAAATATATAAAATATTTGCTGATGAAATACTTGGTTCTGGACAATTTGGTATTGTATATGCTGGTGCACATCGTAAAACATTACGTCCAGTTGCTGTTAAAGTTATTGATAAATCACGTTTTCCAACAAAACAAGAAGCACAATTACGTAATGAAGTATCAATACTTGAAAATTTATCACATGGTGGTGTTGTTAATCTTGAACGTACATTTGATCGTCCAGATCGTGTATTTGTTGTTATGGAAAAAATGAAAGGTGATATGTTAGAAATGATATTACAATCAGAATGTGGTAGATTAACTGAAAGAGTTGCAAAATTTTTAATAACACAAATATTTGTTGCATTAAAACATTTACATAGTAAAAATATTGTACATTGTGATTTAAAACCAGAAAATGTATTATTAAGTAGTGATATTGATTTTCCACAAGTTAAATTATGTGATTTTGGATATGCTAGAATTATTGGTGAAAAAAGTTTTCGACGTAGTGTTGTTGGTACACCAGCATATTTAGCACCAGAAGTTTTAAAAAATAAAGGTTACAATAGATCATTAGATATGTGGAGTGTTGGTGTTATTGTTTATGTATCATTAAGTGGTACATTTCCATTTAATGAAGAAGAAGATATTAATCAACAAATTCATAATGCTGCATTTATGTATCCACCAAATCCATGGAAAGAAATATCTGATAATGCTATTGATCTTATTAATAATTTATTACAAGTTATACAAAGTAAAAGATTTACTGCTGATAAAAGTTTACAACATATTTGGATGCAAGATTATGAAACATGGTGTGATTTACGTAAACTTGAAGATAAAATTGGTTATCGTTATTTAACACATGAAAGTGATGATGCACGTTGGGAAGAATATGCACGTCAGCTGGCCTGACGACGTTTATTAAAAATTATTAATATATCAACATCTGGACCCAAATATGTAAGAACAACATTTCGACGATTTATTTGTGCCTAAATATTGATAAATCAACGATTAAATCATTTTTTTTTTTCATCATCATCATCATCATCATCATCTTCATCATTATCATCATCATCAAGTCTTGCCGAATAAACAAACCATCTTTTTAGCTAGAATATACTCAAGTTATTGACTGATAGAATCACTTATTTAATCAAATATTATTGGCTTTTATTATTATTATTTTATTTTATTTTTTTATAGCTGATATATTAGAAAAAAAAAAGGCCTGTTTTAATAATAATATAAAATTATTATTCATTTTCCATTTTTAAACATTCCAAAAAAATGTTGATAATATAAATAAATTAATAAATTATTATCGCTTTTGATGTTTTTAAAATTATTGTTATTATATGATAATAATTGTTGAAAATAATTTACCGTCAGTAATTAATTAGCTCCATAATATTTGTCAACGAAAATAATAATAATAATAATAACAAATTGCTTGAAAAGTATTAAATTGTGGATAAAAATAAATTAACACAAAAAGAAATTATAAAATCGTAGAAGTAAGATAAATGCCAAACAGCTTTAATCTGATTTTTTTATTTTTTAAAAAAAGCATTATGTGATTGTTGTTTTTGGGGCTTTGATAAACGCACAATATTATCAGTAATTATATATTAACATATTGTTGATAATAATAATAATAATAATTGTGAATTGATTGTCGTTGAAAAAAAATATTCCAGTAAATTAAATGTTAGATGATAATATAGTTTACATCAAGTTTTATGTTCAAATAATCCTTTTTGTTTTGCAATAACTCGGGACGAAACAAGTGTATTAATAATGTGCAATTATTATAAATAATTTCAAGAAAATTGTCTTCCTTTTGACAATGAAAAAAACATTAATTTTAATATGAATTTATTCAAATTTTTATTTAATTTAAAACGACTGCATTTCTTTTTTTTTTTCTATTGAAAAAAAAAAACGTTTTTTTTATTTGTTGAGTATGATATTATTAATTGTACAAAAAAAAATGTCATTGATTTTTTTTTTCGTTAAGATAAGCTTTTAATTTAAATAATTTATAAATTTAATTTGTGACCTGGTTGTGGGATCTGATCTACTTATTATTTTTTAATCTATTTTACATTTAATTTTTAAGTTTTTAAAAATTATTTCTTTTTTTTTTTTCGTACTTTGAATTTTAATTTTAATTAAGCTCCGAACAAAAAAAATATAGTATTTTATTGTCACAAAAAATATATATTATTATAAAAAAAAAAAAAAGACGTATGCAGTTTTTAAATATTATTCAAATAATAGCATAATGGAGGATATAAAAAAATAATAATAATACTCACATAATAAAATTTTAATATTATAATAAACAAAAAGACAAAAAAGCAAAAGGAATTGTTGCACAATAAATAAATAAATATTTTTTAGAATAATGATTATAAAAGAGAACAAAAAAAAACAATAATACTTGTTACGTATTTTTAGTTAATACAATAAATATAAAATAAAATAATAGAAATAATATTTTAAAAATAGATCAATTTATTAAAATAAAAATCAATCAAAAAAAAAAAACCACATTGACATATAAACATTTAGAATGAATCAATAAACAATACTCATTTTAAAAAAAAAAACCTAATTTAAAAATTAAATTCAATAGATTATTTAATTATTTTTCTAAAAAACAAAATAACAATAATATAAATTTATTAAAAAAAACTAGATTAATAGATAAATAAATAGTTTACCTGAAATATTAAATTAACAAGCACGTTCTTGATAATTTTTCGTGCGTGTCTTTTAAAAATGAATAAAAAAATAAAAACCTGCATTTAAATGTGTCTTAAAATTAAAATTTTCTTAATCAATCATGTATCATTGTTAAATTTTACAATGCACTCAAAAAATAAATCTCTTGAATATTATTATAATTATTATGTTGAATAAATAATTTAAAATATTATCATGTAAATTGAAAAAAAATAAATATGTAAATGAATGTATTTTCTTCTGACAAATAAATATTTAAAAAAGAATGAATTTTTCATACTGTTAATGACACTGTCTTGTTAAAAACGACTGCTTGAAATAATTGCTTTGTTCTTGAAGCAAGTCACAAAGCAATTCGGTCAGTTGATGAATTTATCTCGATGACATAGTGTCATCATAATTTTATTTCTTATATTTTTTATTTAACATATTTTAAAAATAAAATGTTTTGCAAAAGATTACTTGGAATATTGTTGATGTATCTGATAATACTTGGTAAAAATGTTGGAATAAGTGAATGGGTTGAACTACCTGAATTTTCTGATGATAAAAAAATATACAGAGGATCATTTGGTAAATATGATCGTGATAAATTACTTGATGAAGGATACATCAATGCAAGATTATATGCATTTCCAAATTACACAAATAATCATTTTAATGTCAAGGATATTTCTACTGTTGAAAATAATTTTAAAATTGATAAAACAACTATTTCTGATATCTTATTGACGACAGTTATCAATGATATATATGACAACAAAAATAACACAACTACAAAAGTATCAAGTGATGTTTCAGACGATGATGATGATGGTACTGTTGTTACTGATGAAAATGATGATCATGAAATTGATACAAAAGTTGTTGATACAAGTGAAGAAACAATTAATACTAGTGATAAATTTTCATCATATAATTCTTCAAATTTAGAAGAAATTCCAGCTTCAATATTAAAAATAATTTCAAGTATAAAAAAAGAAAAAATACCACCTATAAAATCAGAAAAAAAACAAGCATCATTTTGGGATTATCTTCCAATTGAATTTTTTAAAAAAATACATAAAAATCTTATGATGTATCAGTCAAGATCTGTTGATGGAAAATATGAAGCATTAAAAACATTTGAAAGTTCATTATTAACTGAAATTGGTAAAATTTAATATAAATTATTAATTTTTTTATCAATTAAATTTATTAATTGTTTATTTTTTTATAATTAAGAATCAAGACTTGCACCAATTGTTAATCCAGTTAGAAAAAAAAGAGGATCTGAATGGGATGAAGGTAATAGCCAAGTTGGTTTTCCATCACTGGAAGGTGCTCTAATGGCTATATCATTTTTAACATTTGCTGTTTATCTTATCCAATTAGTTATGGTAATTTTCTAATTTAATAACAGTATAATTATCAATGAATTAATATATTATTGTAATTTAATTTTACAGACATTGTTCAAATATCTCGCAGCAAATAATCAACGAGTAACTCAACCAGCTACATTTGTTGTTAATAGAAATAAAAGATCACCAATTGATTTACCAGATGAATCTCTAAGAATACTTGAATATCTTGATAATATATCAAATCATAATATTCATTATTAAATAAATATGTAAATATACCTGATGAAATAAAATAAATTAATATTAACTAGATTAAATTCAAGTTTTCAATCAAATAAAAAAATAATATTAAGATTGTTTTCATTGATTATACATGTACCTTGTCAAAATGAAAATAAAAAAAAATATCTAAAGAACAGTTAGAGGTAAGTTACTTTCACCAAGAAGATCAAAAAATCAATTAAACGAATAAGAAAATTATTCTCTTTCTTTATTGCTCCCAAACCTGATACTCTCAAAGCCTCAATATATATTTTTAAACCATATTTAACATTGTAATACTGATAAGAAGAAGAAGAAAGTGAGGCGGTGGCTCAAATAACACATTACAATGAATTACACTGAAATTGATCATATTTCACGTTCACAACATCCAAAAATATACAATGGTTTTATTGAATATGGAACAGCTGGCTTTCGTACAAAGTAAGTTATTAATTAATATTTATTAAAATTAATTTAAACAACAACAACAACACAACACACAGTACCATATTTTAAATGATTGGTTATGTTTGACAGCTGTCACATTGATGATGAATAAATAAATAAATAAATACAATGTATTAATTGTTGAATTTTGTTTTAGGTCAGATTACCTGGATCATCTTCTCTACAGAATAGGAATTCTTGCTGTATTACGATCAAAAAAATTGGGCTCAAGTATTGGTTTGATGATAACAGCAAGTCACAATGAAGAGCCTGATAATGGTGTTAAACTTGTTGATCCAGCTGGTGAAATGCTTGAATCATCTTGGGAAAAAATAGCAACTGATCTTGCAAATGCAGCTGATACTGACCTTATTCAGTATCTCAAAACAATTGTTAATGAACAAAATATAAATGAGGATGCTCCAGCAATGGTAATTATGGGTAGAGATACTAGAGACAGTGGTTGGTCATTATCAAGATCAGCAATTGATGGTATTAATGCTGCAAATGGTACAATTAAAGATTTTGATATTATAACAACACCACAACTTCATTATTTGGTTGTTGCAACAAATACAAATGGTGCTTATGGTGAACCAACTGTTGATGGTTATTATGCAAAATTTGTAAATGCATTTGGAAAAACTAGAAATTCACAAGATAATGATAAATATATTGGAAAAATTTATTTGGATGCTGCAAATGGTGTTGGTGGTATTGCTGCTAAAAGATTTCAAGAACAATTGGAAAATAATATTATCATAAGAATATTTAATAATGGAACTGGAAGACTCAATCAAAATGTAAATATATAAACTTATAGGTATATTTTTTTTTTTCATAATGTTAATTTATTTCATTGTTAATATTTGATTATAGTGTGGAGCTGATTATGTCAAGATAAAACAACTTCCACCAGTTAATAATCCAGCAAAAGCATTTCAAAGAAGTGTTAGTATTGATGGTGATGCTGATCGTGTTGTTTATTATTATACAGATGATAATGATAAATTTCATCTTCTTGATGGTGATAGAATAGCAACATTAGCTGCTGGTTATCTTAAAGATATTGTTGAAGAAACTGGATTAATTATAAAACTTGGCCTAGTACAAACAGCTTATGCAAATGGTGCATCAACAAATTATATATCTGAACTTTTAAAGATACCAGTTGCTTGTACAGATACTGGTGTCAAGCATCTTCATCATAAAGCACAAGAATTTGATATTGGAGTTTATTTTGAGGCAAATGGACATGGTACAGTTTTATTTAAAGATAGTATTATACAAATTATAAATAAAGCTGCTGAAAATACAAAACTCATTGATGAAGAAAGAGAAGCTGCTAAAAAATTAAAAAATTTAATTGATTTAATTAATCAAAGTGTTGGTGATGCTCTAAGTGATATGTTACTAGTTGAGGCTATATTATATGACAAAGGATGGGATATTGTTACTTGGGAACAAAGCTATGTTGATTTACCATCTAGACAATTAAAAGTTAAAGTTCAAGATAGAAATTTAATTCAAACTACTGATGCTGCAAGAAAATGTATATCACCAATTGGTTTACAAGAAAAAATTAATGAAATTGTTGAACGTTATCCAAAAGGACGATCATTTGTTAGGTAAATAATTTTTTTATTTTAATATAGGTATATATATATTACATGGAAAAAAGAATAATTATATTAATTTTAAAATAATTTTATAGAGCATCAGGAACTGAGGATGTTGTCAGAGTATATGCTGAATGTGAAAATTCTGTTGATGTTGATAAACTTGCTGCTGAAGTATCACTAGCTGTTTATAAATTTGCCAATGGTGTTGGACCTGAACCGATAATTCCGGTTTAATTAATTATTATTTTTTTTTTTTAATCGAAACATAATAAAACAGTGACTTAAAATTATTATAAATTTGTAAATTTTATTCTCGATAAAAAAAAAATAAAATAAAGCTTTTTATTATTATGTATTTTTGGTTTTTATTTTAATGTTAGTTTTTTAGTTGGCATGGTAAAAATATTGATTAATCTCAGGGTGCTTGACTCGACAAAGCAAGCAGGTTTTTTAGTGGTTTTTATAACTGTTTTAAATCACTGAAGCCATGGACAATATTTGGCAAGATAATCAAGTTCGATTTGACTCTTCTTTATCGTAAGTTTATCTAATATTTTTGATGTATTATTTTCTTGTATTTATTGACAAGCATATTCATCAGGGACATACAAATGCGAAATGGAGAATTACTTATTGACAAGCTAGATATGATTGAAGACACGAAGGGCAATGCTGGAGATCAAGGACGATTGATGGTAACAAACCTTCGAATTATATGGCACTCATTGTCTTTGCCAAGAATAAATCTTAGTAAGTTTTTTTAGCTTCAAATCAGGAGCTATTTTTATAAAATATTTATATATTTTTTTTCTTTATCATTGCATAGGCATTGGTTACAACAGAATTTTAAATGTTACCACAAAAAATATGAATTCAACAAAAGTAAGAATAATATCCCAAGTAATTTGCTATAATTAAAAAAAATAGCTGAAGCTTTTTTTTGTTTTTATAGGTATATAGACAAACACTTCAAGTTTTGCATATTTTAACATCATATAAAAATTGTAGATATGAATTTATTTTTGCAAATTTAAATACAAAAAGTACAAGACATTATACGTCTGTTATTGGAGTATACAGAGCTTATATGTCAACAAAAATGTATCGTGAAATAAAATTACGTGGTGGATTTATACAAGATAAACGTTTAATGACATTACCACTTGAAAATATTAGCAGTATATTGCCAGGAGTTTTAAATTTGTCAACAGAACAAGTTTGTTATTTATATAAAAAAAATAAATTGTTTATTTAACTATTTATTTAAAAAAAATATATTTATTAAATAATTTACAGGGTAATGTTGGTACTTTTATTGTGACAAATATTAGAATCGCTTGGTTTGCTGATATGAATCATCAATTTAATGTTTCATTGCCATATCTAGTAATGTCAAGTGTAAGTAAATAAAAAAATAATAAAACTATAAATGCTTATGCTTTTAAATAACACATTATAATTTTAGGCTAATATAAGATCATCAAAATTTGGACCAACATTAGTCATAGCAAGTACTGAAGGAAGTGGTGGATATATTCTTGGATTTCGTGTTGATCCAATACAAAAATTACAAATTTTATTTAAAGAAATAACAGCTCTACGTGATGCTTTTGAAAAATCTCCAATTTTTGGAGTTGAATATACATTTGAACATCAGGTATTAATTATAAAATTATTTTTTACATTAAAAATTTAATATAAATAAAATTAATATAATTAATTTATTAGGGTATAACTGAGCCAGAAACAAAAGAACTTGATAATAAAGAAATTCAAGATATTGATGATGAAATAACAAATGTTTTTGGTCTTTATTTTGCTGAGGATAATTCAATTCAAAGAAAACCAAAATTATCACATCTAGGTATTGCTGTTGAAGAACCACGAGAAGGTATTACTTTACAGGGACTTTGGGAATTACTTCCAACAACATGACAAAAGTAAAAATTATTAATACGTTATATTTGTAAATAAATTAAAATACCAAAAAAATATTTAAATATATGTTTTGCTATACTTTGAGAAATATATTTTATTAATTTGTGCGCAAAACAAAGTTAAACGAATTCTATTCGCTGTATAATAATAATATATATTTAAATACATAGATTGATAATATTATCAATATTGAGTATTGACAAATATTTATGTCAATTTTAACTTTTTTTTTTTGATTATATCAAAATCCNTATGTCAATTTTAACTTTTTTTTTTTTGATTATATCAAAATCCCAAAGGCCAAAATAAGTCTTTTTTTTTTTTATATATAATAATAGGAATAATAAAAATAATATATATGAATACCTAACTGCTACGACAACCAGCTGGATTTATCGTTCTGGCATCATCTCCATCTTCACTATCATCACCAACACTAACAACATATTGACCAGGTAAATGATAACCCATACTCATCATCATTTGCTCAAATGGATCACTATTCATACGATCTTGATTGGCTTTTGCTGCTTCATAAAGATTTGATACTTCACGTTCATTTTCTTTTCCATCCTGTGAAATTAATAAAAAGATATAAATATTAATAATAATCAATAATAATAATAATAAAAATTATATTAAATTTTAATAAATAACCTCTGGTAATGGTCCCCAAAGTCTTATAACAGGATCAATTCCACTAGTTGCTAATAGACATGTTAATGGATGTGGTTGTAAACAATTAACAATTCTTTCATCACCACGTAATATTCTGACAATATTTGTTGTATATCTATCCCATATAAAAAATGAACCATCATCTGATCCAGCAACAATGTATTGTCCATTATTACCAAAAAAACTAGCTTCTTTAATATCTGTTGTTGTATTACAATGTCCACAATATCTTAATTTATAATCAATTGGACTTTCACGCCAGTGCATTTCATGTGATGATATTAAATTATGATATGGTTGTGATGATGAACTTTGTCTTGGTGTATTACTAGACATAATTTGTTTAATATCCATTCTTAATGCACGATGTGATGAATTATTACTATAATCTGGAAATTTATCATTAAAATCATCAAGTACTTTTTTAGCTTCAATATGTCTTGATATATCATGTAAACATCTTGCAAGACGAAAATGTGCTTTAACATGATTTGGATCAAGTAATAATGTTGTTTGACAATCACGTAATGCAGCATAAATATCACCATCCCATTTTCTTTTCATAAATGCTGCAGCACGATTTGCATATAAAACAGCTGAATTTGGACAATGTATAAGTGCTTTATTATAAATACTAATTGCTAATGCATATTGATTTTCTTGAAATTTACAATTAGCTTCTTGTTTCATTATTTCTATATTATCTGGTAATTTATCAATATTCATTGATGATAAATCAAATGTATTCATATCAAAACCATAAGCTGATTTTTTTAATTCATCATCAGTCATATCAATTGGATCAATACCAGCTGAATAATAACGATTACCAAATATTCTACCATTTAATAAACTTTTTTGTATTGAACAATTTGTATTATCAATTGATGTTTTTGGCACATTATCATTAAATTGATAATTTTGTGATTCTTTATCTTTATTAATATCAAATAAATATATTTGTTCACCACCCATATTAACAAGTAATTCATTACCATCACTTGAAAATGTAACATATGTTGCTGCATAAGTTTTTAATGTATCACGATATTTAATTGAACGAAGATGTCCTGGTATAAAATATTGAGCACAAGGAATTGGTATATTATTATCAGGATCACCTTTACCAGCAGTTTCAGGACTAACTCTTGCCCATTCACCAATTGTTGTTGCTGATTCAGGTACTTTACCAAGTTTAATCATTCTACGATCATAAAGACGTACATATTGATCATTAGCACCAACAGCTATTAATTCTGGTCTCATTTGATTAACAGCAAGACATTTAACTTCAGCTTTTCTACCAGCATGATTAACAAGATCAACAAGTACACGATAATTATCACCTCTATTTGGTTTACAATAATGATTTGTTCGTAAATCATATTGCATAACAGTACCATCTTCTGATCCAGACCAAAATAAATGTGGTGAATTTTCACATGCAATTCTTTTGACTCTACCAGTATGACAACGACAATGAAATATTGTACCAGGTACTGATATATCATGTACAATAACACAATTATCACCAGCACCAGTTATCAATACTCTGTCATTTGATTTTGGCATAAACTGTTGATGTAAAAAAGAAATTATAAATTATTTATAATTCTCCTAGGTTTTTATTTTATTTTATTTTATTAATAATTAACTTGCCTTAATTGAAAAAACATTTCCATCATGACCAGTACGATGTTGTGATTTTAATTCACGACGAAATGGATCCCATAAACATAATTTTAAATCATCTGATGATGACGCAAGAATTCTAAAGTAAATAAATATATAAATTAGTTTATAATCAATATAATATGACATTGAACTTGTGTTATTTTTAATACTAACTCTCCAGTTTCATTCCAATCAAGACAATTAACACATCCTGAGTGTCCAGCAAGCTCAGCTTCAAGTCCTAATCTTGATATAAAATTTTCCGTAACATGCAATTTTTGTGGTAGTGTATAATTACAACGTTCCTAAAAAACAATAATTATCATTTAAATATTTTAATAACAAAAGAAATAATAGCATATTTAAAAAAAAAAAAAAAGTTTAATTAAATATAATTTACATACATGAATTTCTCGTTGTCTTAACAAATTAATTAGACCAAATTTTTTGTCATTTTGTCTTGATGACTCCATCCTAGCTTTTTTGTTTTTTTTTCTATTCCATTTGGATAATAGCACAAAAAGTGTACTGGCTAAAATGAAAATTGTAAACAATTACATATAGAAACATCAAGAATGTCGCCGACATTCCAATCAGTATATAATTTTATTTAATTTTATTAATAATTACTCTCAATAAGTACTCTTAATCTCTCACCTTTAATTATTTTTTTTTGTAATTATAACTGACAACCCTTAGTTCGCACTTGTATTTTTTCTTAAAGAAAAAAAAAACATTAAATAATAACAACTCAAGGGTTTGACATGTTATGAATGAGAAGAATTATCGGTGAATTTCTCCGTATTAAAAAAAGCCAAGAGAAGGGATGAATGTTTATTTATTTATATTTTTTTTTATTCTATTTTATTAACAGTCGATAAGCATTAACAACAAAACAAAAAAAAAATTACATTATTATTAATAAATTAATTATCCTAATTAATCCTAATTATTAATTATTAAACAAATAGTAATTTTTTTTTTTTAAATATTAATTTGAAAAAATATCATCTTCCATTTTGTTTTTTTGTTTTTTTTGTTTTTTTTTTAAATTAAATTAGTGTGAGAAAAAAAAATTAATTTATTATTATTATTTTTAATGTTTTTTTAATATTATTATTTTTGTTAAAGTTCAAGGTAAGTTTAAAAATAATAAATAAAATATATTTGTTATTTAAATTATATTTTATTGACTCAAGCAGTTTTAATGACACTCATACGACACAAGCAGTATCCACGACTTGACTTGGGTGCATGGGAAGCTGTTGCAGAAAGTATAAAAGAGCAAGACCGACGCAGCAGCAACTTCGGCTTACGTTGGGCAAATAATTATAATTGTTAAGAATTATTGGTATTGTTATTCAAATAAATTATAAAATTAGTTTGACAATACAAATTATCTAACAATGGCCCTTAGCCAATCAAGTGTGGTGAGTAACGGAATAATAACTCAAAATAAATACAAAATATTTAATGGCGAAAAAAGAAAAAAAAAAAAAAAAAGAAAAGTTATATCAATTCGAGTATGGCCTTATCGAGGAGCAATACATACATAATTTATCTATACATGTGTGTCACACCGATGTAAATGACAAATGCTAAGGTGCTTATCATGGTTACCTTCAATCCAATATATATAAAAAAAAAAAACAAATAATAATCATATATAATTACATACACTTAATATTTATCAAGAATTCTTTACTTATTTATCTTGTTTTTCAAATCAACATCATAGCTACCATTGTACATATATTTTTTTTTCCTTATTTTTGAAATATCACCGGCTATTTTTAATTCAATACTCGAAAAAAGAATAAATACTTTTCATGTGTGAATTAAATAATAATTATAAAGTTATATATTTTGGTTTGTAAAATCATTAAAATAATTTTATTGGAATTGATTTAAACTATTTGAATTGATTTTTCTTTTATTTTAAAATATGTTAATAAAATTTTATGTATAATTTATTTTCTATTAATAATAATGTTTATTTGTTTTGTTTTTTTTTTTAATTTAGATGAAACTTTACAAAACAGTAATTGAGGATGTAATTACTGGTGTACGTGAATCATTTTTAGATGAGGGTGTTGATGAACAAGTGCTTATGGAATTAAAACAAATATGGGAAACAAAATTAGATGCAAGTAAAGCTGTTGAAACAAATCCAGAACCAATTGAACCACAACCACCACTATTACCATCACAAAAAAGTTCATTAAGTAAAAATAGTGGACATTATTCACAAGGATCATCTAGTGCTGGTAGTTCAAAATCACAAGCTCAACAACAACAACAGCAGCAGCAGCAGCAACAACAACAACAACAACATCAGCAGCAAAAACAACAACAACAACAGCTGCAGCAGCTGCAGCAACAACAAAAACAACAGCAACAACAGCAGCAACAAGTTGTGAATCAACAAATTCAACCACAACCAGCACCAGTACGTCCACCAGTTCTTCAACCTGCACAACAACCAATTCAACAACATGTTAATATGCCAATTCAACCAGCACCAGTTCAAAATAGAGTTAATTTAATTGAAAGACAAGTACCAATTCAAATAACACTTCCTGGAAATCCAGCAACTGATGGTAAACCAAAAGTTTTAACAATTCAAGTACCAGCTTCAGCAATTCAAGGTAAATTTTTTATACATTTTTTATACAACATTATCTATTAATATTTATAATAAATAAATTTAATTATTTTTTATATTATCAGGTAATCAACTTCCAACAATATTAACTGGTCAAGTTATCACAGAAGCAATGGGTTATCCACCAGATATTGCTTCACGAATGCTTCAACAGCATGTAGATAGAATACTTCAGGGTCAAGCAGCGATAGCTCCAATTGCAATTAATCAACCGCTTCAAGTTATTCGTCAAGTGAGTTATTTTTATATTTATGAATTTATTGATAAAAATTTTATATTTTTTTTAATATTAAAAGGATCAAAGTAATATTGCTCAAATGGATGGTCAACTTGGTGAAACATCTGATGATGATGATGACGATGATGAAGATGATAACGAAGATGATGATGAATTAGATGATGATAAAGAGGAAGAAGAAAATGATGATGCTGGTGCACGTGAAGAGGTATATTATTTATTGTTATTTTTTTTTTGCTAAAAATAATTCATACCAATTTGTTTAATTTGGTTTATTTTTCAATAGGAACCACTTAATTCTGAGGATGATGTTACGGATGATGATCCAGGTGATCTTTTTGATACGGAAAATGTTGTTGTTTGTCAGTATGACAAGGTAATATTATAATTTTTTTTCACTATTTAATTATGTAACTCTTGTTTATATAATATTCATGGATTAAAAAAATATTTTATTATTTATTTCAGATTACAAGGAGTAGAAATAAATGGAAATTTTATCTTAAAGATGGTATAATGAATCTTGAAGGTAGAGATTATGTTTTTCAAAAAGCTAATGGTGATGCTGAGTGGTAAAAAATTCATACAAATAACACACCTTATTATTACCGCGATATTTTTTTTTTATATATTACAAAATTTTTCACTGATAACTGATGATGCATATCAGGGTGTCATGAAAAATCTTAAAAATAAATAGAAAAATATGTAAAAAAAAAAAACAAAAAATAATAATACAAATTATTTTCATCATTGAAAATAAGAAAATATATTTGAAGAAAAACAAAATAAAACAAAAAAGAATGTTATTTTCTTAAAAAAAAAAGAAGGCAAAGAAAAAAAAATTAGTTAAATTTTATAAAAAAAAAAAAAAAAAAAAAGCTAATCAAGTATAGTTAATTTGTTGTTAATTTAATTATTATTTAATTAGGACTTTACTTGGTTTGTCAATTAATTAATTAATTTTCATGTAAGGCCAAAGCAGGATTAAAAAAAAAAAAATGCAAGGTGTAATTTGATAAGCTAATGAGCATTTCAGTCACTATTTAAATTGACTTATTATTTTATTTCTCTAAGAAAAATATGAAGATGAATATATCATCTCTGTAATTTTTAAAATTTTCTGTATTTAATAATTCAGTAAATTATTTAATGTTCGTGTGATTGCAGGGAAAAGAAAACCTCACAAAAAAAAAGCATTTTGTTTTCATAAAAAAACTAGTAAAAAAAGATAAAAGTCTTTATAAATTTTTTACATAAATTTTGTGAGGAATATCAATCTTCCAATTGTGTATCCAATTAAATTTCACGAAAAAAAAAAAAATTATTCTCGTCTGCCAAATGTCTAAACTAAGTGGCAGGTCAATGTGCCTAACGTGCATCGAAATAACTGTAAATATAAATTCTTTTAATAGCAAAAAAAAAAAACTAAAGCATAATGAATAATTTGAAAAACCAAAAAACAATAATATATGAACCATTTGTTTGTTTTTTTTTTCTTAAATCAATTAGCATATGCATGAGCTTGAGAAAAAAATAAAAAACAAAAGAATAAATATGTCGTGTATTATTAACTAATATTTCCGACAATAATATTATAAAATTAAATTGAAAAAAAAAAAAAAACAAAGATTTGTACTTAATCATGTCGATGTACAATCGAAATAAAAAAAAAATTCAATGTCCTCCATGGAATTTTGTTAAATGATAAATCATTAAACTTGTGGGCCATGTATACATATTTGCACATTAACGAAAAAAAAACTATTAATAGTTGAAAAAAAAAATATTTAAATAAATGGTGGTTGTCACGTAAATACATAAGTGTTTGTTGATTAAAAAAAAAAAAACAAAATAAACTGTTGATAATTATTTTAAGATGTTAATGCAAGTGTACTATTTAAGAGCACTTGCACCAGATATTATTTCAATAAGTTCACCAGTGATAACAGCTTGTCTTGTACGATTATATTCAAGTGAAAGATTTTTAATCATATCTAATGCATTTTTAGTTGCATTTTCCATTGATGTCATACGTGCTGCATATTCACTTGTTGATGATTCTTTAATTATCCAATAAATCATTGTTGTAATTGAAAATTCAAGCCAACAATCAATAGTATCATCATTAATACCATCATATAATGGAAATTTTGGTGCTGAATTAATTTGTTTTTTATCATATAAATCAAGATAATCAACTTTATATGTAGCAGCATTAATAAATCTACAATAAATACCCAGCAAATATTCAAATAAACAAATCAAAACAAATGAATTATTATGAAAAAAAAAAATAATTAAAACAATTCAAGTAATTAATATATAATTTAAATAATTAATAACTAACTTGTTGTAATAAATTCTTGTTCTTGAAAATTCAAAAATATTCATAATTTTCATAATTTCTTGAGCAATATTACCAGCATCAATAAATGTTAATGATTTTTTTCCAACATCAGATGCAACTAATATAATTTTATCTGAATATAATCTTGATAATATTGTATAATTTTTTTGTCCAATACAAATTAATTTTGTTAAATTTTTTTGTTCATTATTTAATTTATCAATTGTTCTATTAATAACACGTGATAAACCAGAATTTATTGCACCACATAAACCACGATCACTTGTTATTGCAACAAATAATTGTGAATTTGGTGATTTATCTGGTTGTAATTCAGTATAATCAAATAATAATTTTGGACAAACACCAAATTTACGTGCTTGTATTAATTCTTTTTGTGAACGTGAATATTTTGCTGATGATACTAATTTCATTGTTTGTGATATTTTTTTAGTATTACCAACTGATTTAATACGAGATTTAATTACTTTTAATGATGACATTATTTAGGCTCAATTAATTAAGATGTAACTAACCAAANTTCTTTTCTTTAACTTTTGTTCATGGAATTTTTATTTAATTTAAAAATTCGAATATAGCTTTAATTAAAGTAAAAAATTGTCAAAAATAAAAATAAAAAAAACAAGCTTATAAATAAATAATTAACAAGTAGATAATTTGTTGAATTGAAATTATTATTTTTCATCATTTTTTATTTTCTAATTGTTATTATAATTTACGAACTTGGAACAAATATTAATAAAAGCTCACGTGTACATGTTATGACCGACTAAACAACTGTTTAATTATTTTTCCAAGTATGATGTTTTATGATGTTTTTTTTTTATGTTTATTCCAAAGCAGAAGCACCAGATATAATTTCAATGAGTTCTCTGGTAATGACAGCTTGTCGAGTTCTGTTAAATGTAAGCTGAAGTTTTTCAATCATTTCACCAGCATTTTTACTTGCATTGTCCATTGATGTCATTCTACTTGATTGTTCACTGCATGCACTTTCTTTCATTGAATAAAATAATAATGATGTCAATGAAAATTCAAGATAACTTTGAATAACATCATCATCAAGTGAATCATAAACTGATAATTTTGGTGCTGATATTACAGCATTTTTATCAAATAATGGTAATTGATCAACTTGATAAGAAACAACTGATTTAAATTTATTGTAAACAATGCTTCCATTTCCAAATACATAGCTAAAAAATATTTAATAATTTAAATAAATAATATGTTAAAACATTAATTTAAATTATACCTATAAATAATAAAAATTTTAATTTACCCAGAGTTCATAATTTGACTTGCAACTTTGGCAGCATCACCGAATGTTGGTGGACGACGTCCAATTTCATGAGCAACAAATAATATGTTATCAGCAAATAAACGTTGTAAAACAGCACGTGATTTATCACCAATACATATAATTTTTGTATTTTCACGTAATTTTGGATCAGCAAGAAGTTTATCACGAATATTACGTGCAATACCAGTATGTACAGCACCACAAAGACCACGATCACTTGTAACAGCAACCATAAGATTTTTAGGCTCAGCTTCAGATGGTGCTATTTCAGCTTGTTCATAAAATGCTTTGGTACCAATACCAAGTGGTTTAGCTTGTCTCAATTCTCTTTCAGCATGATTATATTTTGCTGCTGACACCATCTTCATGGATTTTGTGATTTTTTGAATATTTGTCACAGATTTTAAACGTAAAGATATTGTTTTTAATGTTGCCATACCTCGTTGACTACCCAGGGTTGATTTAACCCCAGGTACAAGAAGATTTGATTTAGTCGCCAACATTGTAAATATCTTTATTCACTGCTAAAAAATAAAATATAAATTATAGGTTAATATTTTATACATATAATATAATTAAAATAATTATTTTTTAAATTAAAAAAATAGTTGCTATGATTTTGAGTATTTGACTGTGATGTAATCATCAGGTCAAAATCAACGGCCATTTGTATTTATCACACAACACTCATTATTGTCAATTTGTATAAAATTGACAATTGAAAAATCATGCAGCTAACAATCATTATTTGTTTATGATACTTGTATTAGGTTAATACTATAATTTTTTTGATTTTTTAGGTAAAAAAAAATGAATAATTTGTTAATTTTAAACAAATGAAATTAATTTACATACCAGACTTCACTTTACCGAAGCACTGCTGAGAGAAAAAAAATATACTATTGTTAATTTAGCAAAAAGAGAACGTGGAACAGAATTTTCGTGCAATGTAAATTCACCTTAATTTTATTTATTTTACAAAAATTAACATTAACAATACATTAACAATATATTTTATTGGTTTATTATCATTTATGTTAATTGTTTATTTTTAATAATAATTGTTGTTTGATGCTTTTTTTTTTATTTTTTAATTATCCAAAAATTAATGCCCTCTGACAATTTTCAACTCTCTCTCGCTCTCTCTCTCTTTCTAATTCTCTCTCCAATTCTCTCTCTAAATGTCGAAGTGTAAACACGTGCTTCTGTTTGCTCCTATTTGCTTCTGTTACAGCTTAAATTATTTATTAATACAATAATAACATTAACAAAGCATAATTTAAATTATTAAACATGAAGATGGAAGGAGTAATTGAAGAAATTATCATGGATCAAAAAAAAATCCAGCCAATAATAGGTAAAAAAAAAAAACCACGACAAATTATCATACACATAACCTTTTACAATGATAAATTTTAAATGTTTGATTAATTAACATTAATATTTTATAGTAAAATTTCAAAATGGTGAAATAGAAGAAGAAAAAGCTAAAAAAATGCAAGTTGGTTTATTTCGTGATCCAAATGAAAATAACAAAACATTATTATCAATGTCAAATGGCCAAATGGTTTACAAGGGTTATCGTCCTGATCAAAAAAAAGAACAAACATATACAATGCTTGCAATACGTAATAAAAATACTGGTAAAGTAAAATTAATACAAGCTGAAAGATGGTTACTTGGTCCTGTTCTTGATAAAGAAGCAAATACTGATGATGCTCTTGATAAAAATAGAGCAATTCATTTGAATGCACTTAATAAACAATTTGGTTCTAAAAAAGCTAAAAGAAGAACTGAACAATATGAAAAAATGCAAGTTAATCCTGAAGATGTTAAAGAAGATCTTGAAAAAAGTGTTGCAAATATTAATGTTAAAGAAGCTGATTTGACTCTTCAAAATATTGAAGATCCATTGGAAATTCATATTCCACCTTGTAATCGTGATGCTCCATGTATTGAAGAAGTTTATAGTGTTTATGATATACTGCCAAAAGATCAACTTTTAATTCTTGCTTCAAAACATGAAGAAATTGTTAAATTAGAAAGGTAAATTTATCACACGTAATTTATTTATTTCAATGATTGTTTTTTTATTAATTTAATTACTTTTATTTTTTTTTATTTAGAAAAAATGCTTTCTTTGTGGGAACATTNCACGTAATTTATTTATTTCAATGATTGTTTTTTTATTAATTTAATTACTTTTATTTTTTTTTATTTAGAAAAAATGCTTTCTTTGTTGGAACATTAGCAAACTTAATGAAACTTCCAGCAGATTCAAAGAAAAACGAAAAAATTGCAATTTTAGAATTTATTTATTCTACATGTCAATGGCTATGTTTACCATTAAAAACACCAAAAAAATTACTTGATGAATTGTGTCCAACATCACCTGAAACTCGTAGTTTTATTATTAAAAATTACAGTATAATGAGTGCTAATGGAAGGTAAATAAATAAACAATTGAATTATTATTAAATTGAATTAAAAAATTTATTATTATATTTTTTAGAACTCGACCAACAACTATACGTGACAAAGGTTTTGTACATTGTTTAATTCTTGGTTTAATGATATCTGATTATACACTTAATCTTGAATTATTTGCAACAATGATTAGTGGTAAAACTGGCTTGAAAAAACTCAATGAACTTGCTAGAATTATTGGAGCAAGATCATCAAAAGATAATACACTAAATATTGTTCTTAAATTACCTCTTCCACCACAACAAAGTCTTGTTAAAAGAGGAAGAAATAAAAGAGGATAAATTAATTATCATCATTATTATTATTTTATTTAAATTAAGTTTGTATAATTATTATTGAAATAAAATATTTTGTTCAATTAATCATTTTTAAAAATTTAATATTTTACATAATGATAGGTAGATTTTTTTTTATTTTTTGTAGTTTATATTTAGGATTTAATCAGGAGTGAAAGTCAATAAGGTCACTGACAAAATCTTTAATCAAGGAAAAAATATGGCGGCTGCAATAACAAAAAAAATTGTAGATGTAACAAGTGGGAGAATAAAATCATTACTGATACAATCCAGTATTCAATATTCAACATCTGGTACATCAAAAAGAACAAAAATGGTAATATTCATTTAAATATTTATTAAATTTATTATAAATTTTATATTTTTATTCTTAAAGTATCATTGAATGTTTATTGTTGTGTTTCAATGTTCATATGAAAATATTTAAACAGCTAAAAACATCAATAATATTTATTCAACTAATATTTACTATCATTCAATTTTTTTGATCCATAATATTTTGTGTATCTTTTGAACAATTTATAAAATTAAAATTAATAAAATCTAACCATCAAAAGATGTATTATATTGTTTTAATAACAAATAAAATTACAAACATCTGATTTAAATATTTTTCATATTAAAAACAACAACTTGTTGAATTTTCTAATGATGTGATTAATTTTTTAATTGATGTTTTCATCAGGGAAAATTGGAAGACAGTGAAAGAATGAGTATTTTGACTCCACTTTTGCAAACAGGCTGGACTCTTCAAGTTAAAAGAGATGCTATTTATAAAGAATTTTTATTCAAAGATTTCAATGAGGTATAGTTATTGATAAATCATAATATATTAATCATTTATAGTTTTTATTTAACATTAAATTAATTAATAATTTCAGGCATTTGGCTTCATGACAAGAGTAGCATTAAAAGCTGAAAAAATGGATCATCATCCTGAATGGTTTAATGTTTACAACAAAGTCAATGTTACTCTGTCATCTCATGATGTCAATGGATTATCACAACGTGATATTAAAATGGCACATTTTATTGATGAAGTTGCTAATTTAAAAGTTGATTCTGTCAAAGAAAATTAACAATTATTTCAAGAACAATCAAGGACCAATCATCTACATTACTCATATTAATTATTATCTAATAATTTAAAATTAAAAAAAAAGAAATTAATTACAGCTTAATAATAAATATGTTTTATTGTTATTTCAAATGTTTATTCAATTGTTTCATTGTCAATTTATTATTAAATTAATTGTTTTATTAATCTTTTATTTTTTAAATATTAATTGTCGAACAATTTCATGTACAACAATTTTAATTTATCAGGAAAAAATATTGGTTCATTGCTGTTGATAAATTTATAAATGATCGTTTATTTAATTATAGAATTATCTATTGTTATTAATTTATAGACTTATTTTAGCAATCTAAACAAATTGTGCTATAAATTATTGTTGAGTTTTGTGAATTTTTTTTCTTAAAATTAATGGACATGTCAATGGCGTTGGAGGTGAAAAAGGCAAACATCAATTTGTTAAAAAATGGACAAATGGCATGTTCATATCATATTATTTCATTGTTATTAATTATTTGGTGCATAAACAAACATAATTTAGTAGTATTTATCAATCATTAAATAATGATTTGAGGTTAGGTTGTCATTTTTTGATTTTTGGTCGCCATGTTTCTATTTTGCTTTTGGTTTTCCCCACCATTCCTACCAGTCCCCACCCTTCCCTACTAGTTGAAATGATTCTAAGCCACTGATTGGCTGCAATTTCGTTGTTGGTCATCCCCACTCATCCTTTCCAGTCGACACAACAAGCAAAAAGGCTTGCTACAGCACCGAAATAGCGCGGGGTGTGGAAACAGTTTGCCGTTTTTACTTGAAGTGGAAGCACGAATTTTTTCTTGTCGTCCCCACTTTTTTATTGCTGTAATGCAGAGTTCTGTAATCGAGTTTAGAAACTGTAATGCATTTACCGACATACTTTTTTAGGTAAGATTGTCGTTTTTCTATCAAATTTTTTTATAAATAATTATCAATGTTTAAGATTTATAGCATTCATTTTGGATAACGATTGTTTTTTTATTAATAACAATCAAAAAAATGTAAAATATTTTAATATCAATTTTTCCTTTGCAGACCTCCATGATCGTGACTATATGGACTTACTGATGCAATAATAATTGTTAATCAATTATAAATTGTTGTTAAATCGATCAATTAAATTTTTCTGAACAAAATGTGATGAAAATTATTGTGAACTTTTGTGAATTTTGACCAAAATTAATGACATCTCGTCGGCGTCCTAGCTGACAAAGGCAAACTTTATTTTGTTGAACAATGGACAAATGGTATGTAAATATCGTTTTTTTTTCATTGTTATTAATTATTTAGTGCATAAACAAACATAATTACGTACTTTTTATCAATAATTAAGCAAAAGAAAAATTAATTATTTAATGTCAAATTGCCTTTGTCAGTTTCTACTTGAGACTGTATAAATATAAATTTTAATCTATTTATTATTTATTCCTTCAATTATTGTTTATTTATTTAATTATTTACCATAAATTCAATAATTTTATTTAGATATTTTTTTTTTTTGCCAATAATTACTCCAGTTTGAAAATAATTTATAACATAATGTTTATTTAATAATTATAATGTTTACAGATAGATCAGGGTGGCTGAAGCGTCTAATGTTTCAATGTCAAATGGGTTAAACACAATTATTGAAACTAGAATAAAAAAAAAATCACAAGGTTGGTTTGTCATACAACATGATAACATGATTAATACCAAGAAATAAATGATCATGTTAAAACTGTTTTTGTTAAAAATTAATCAACAAGATTTTGAACCATTCGTTAATTTAACAATCATCTAATACTGGTACACGTGACCTATCAACAAAAAAAAACCATCATCTTTTGCATTAATCTCTTTGAGATACAGTGAGCTACCTTTTTTTATTTTTAAAAATTAAAGTGTAGTCTAAAATTTACTCATCAATCATTTAACATTTATTTATGATTTTATTTCGTTTTAGTGTCACAAATAAAATGACCACCTACTATGAATTTACAAAATATGAAGTGTCAATGAATTCCAGCTCCCCATGAATTATTTAATGTGATTTTATCAGCATGCTTTGTCTATCTAAAACAGTCGATAATATCACATGATGTTGGTGTTATTAATTGATAATTGCTATTGATAAATAGTTATTTACTATGAAGCTGTATCTATTTCTATAAAAATTTTCTTGGTAAGCTTGTGTTGTTACTTGTTGCTTACAACATGTGGTCAAATTTACACAATAATAATTTATTGGTGATTTTATTTTATTTTCGTATCACAGATAAAATGACCATCGAGATACATAATGATTTCTGCTAATGAAAAATCATCTCTTAATTGAGTTTATAAAATATGAAGTGCAAATTTGTTCAAGCACTTTATGGGTTAAATGAGGTTATAAAAGCATGCTCTGTCTGTCTTTGAACTAAAATAGTCAATAATATCACACGATGCTGGTGTGATTAATTAATAATTGCTGATTGTTGATAGACAATTACTTACTGTCTAACTGTATCTATTTTCATTAAAATATATTTGAACTTTGGTAAGCTTGTGTTGTAACTGCTTGCATACGTGTGATGTTTGGTGCGTCAAGAATAAACTGCCTCTGTTGAAATGAATGTTCAAAGCATACTCTGATCTGTTCTAAGCTCACAATGATCATATTATGATCGGTTAACTCGATGTCTCCTTTTGATATTGATTAACTATTAAAAAAAATATAATATTAAATTAACAAGTAAATTGGCAAAATATAAGTACATATTAGCGGTGTTGAAAAAGTGTTGGTGCAAAGTGTTTTTGAAAAAAGTGTGGTCAAAAATAGTGAAAATTTTATGATCATTGTGAAAAGTGTTTTGTGTGTTTATGTTGTGTGTGATCATTGAACCTGCTGCTGATCATAGAGAAATATCATGAACCACTACATGGCTTAGGAGTATTCTGATGATCAGCGTGGGAAGATGAACATCCGCGAAAAAGGTAGGATTTTCTTAATGTTATTACAATTATGATCTTGTTCGAAACCCCATGATAGCCAATATGTACATTCTTTAGGTCATCCTGATTTTTATATACTCTGATCTATTTATCATATGATATTGCCTAGATAACGAGTATCGTTATCATGTACATCGGTGTATATAAAAACACCATGGAAATTTGCTGCTCAAAGCGCAATACCATATTTCATTCATTCCCTATAGTTTTATAATGTGTTATTTGGAAATTTAGTGTTTCATTTATTTATTTGAGTAAGTATATACTTCATTTTATGATAATACTTTTATGGCGTTAATCGGAATATTTCAAATAATGTTCGGCCATTTTGGTGCATATGGAAAACCTGATTTTTTAAAAAGAAGATGGCTGAATGCTCAGCCGTTTTGTTTTTTCAAAAAATCATATTTTGGATATGTGCTAAAGGATGGTGTTCACCTGTAGCCCCAGGTTACTCCTCCAGGTAAAAATTTTCGTAACTAAATAAATAATATATCAAAGAATCCATCTTATTCATCAAAACTCACAATTTTATCATAACTCGATTTAAATTGAATAAAAAACTTTGTTTTTTATTTTCTCCGTTTGTAAGATATACATATTTTATTAAATTTAATACAACAATAATTAATAAACAAAAAAAATGACGGATGCATGCAACTGAAAATCAAATTTAATAGAATATTTTGATAATAAATATTCTATTAAAAAGATAAAAATTTCATATAAGTCAAATGACAAAACTGCTAAAATAATTTAAATAAATTAATAATAATTATTGATTAAATAAATGATTATTTTTATTATTGAAGCTACTCGATTGTAATTTTTTTTTTTAAACACAAATATAAATTCATCAATTAGCTATATTACTTAAAAAGGAATGACTGCTGTTTAATTTATTCACTGCTGTCTTTGGATATTGTTAAAAAATTTTTTTTATTAATTAAATTTAAACAACCATATAATATCTAAATGAATGTTAAAATTTACCAACGAATATATTTTTTATATTCATCATTAATGCTCCAACGTTTGATAGTTTCATATCCAAGTATAATTGAAAAACTAAAACATGCTGATTGTACAAGTCTTGCTGATAAACCTTTGGCAAACATTCTTAGGCCTTCTTCAACCCATAATATTTTGAATGCCTGACACATACTGTCTAATCGTTGCACTTGTAGTCTAGCTCGTACAATATCCAATGGATTTGTTATAACAGTTGTTGTAAAACCACCAAGTGTACCAGCCACTGCTTGTATAAATAAATGTGATACCCAATTAGGCATAACACGAATTAATTCATCTACAAAGAAAAACAAAAACCACCCAATTTCAATGATTCGATAATTCATTATTAAAACATAAAGTAGCTAGCAATAATTTACCTTGATAAAATGTATATAGTCCCCACCAAAGTGCACTATTAGGAACATAAGCACAAAGTGATGCAACATATCCTCGATAAAATCCTTTAACACCATCACGTTGATAAATCAATCTTACTACTTCTGCTGATAAATAGGCACGTGATACACCTGGTGTTAAATTTATTCCAAGTGGATTCATTCCCATCTATTGATGAAATAAAAAACATCACAATATTAATAACAATAATCTATTTGTTGCCTCATTATTATTTATAAACCTAATAATAACCTTATCAAATGATAATTTTCCATGTTTTGATGTGACACCAAGAACCATTAAATGTTGACTAAGTATATCAAATGGTACAACAATTGTTTGTGCAACTGTGCTTGCACAACCACCTCCAATTAGTGCTTTTATTCTTGAATCTAGTTCTGATGTAAATGGATCTTGACTCAGTACATGTCTTACACCCTCGTACATTGATACATAAAGAACACCCGATACAATTTGTACACTGCTTATCCAAAATCCTCGATAAAGACCAGAAAAACCTTCCATTTGATATATTTTTTTGTATGCATCTATTACACCTGTTATAAATAATTTATTAGCTGATATAATATCATTTCAAATTGACAATAATTATTTGTTAATTATACTTGCCATTGTACATGTGATTTTTTCGCTGTATTTGAAGTCTTGTTTTGATGACAGTCAGTGGATACAGACAACAACGAACGGAAAATGATGACAGCATACTTAGAGGAAAAAATTTTTTTTTGTCCATCATGTCCCATTCTATGGTACGAATAAAATGTGGTGCCTCGACCGCAGACATCTTCAGATATTGTTTTTTTATTATTATTTAAAAATTTATAATATGATTTATTTTTTTGACAAGTTATTCTACTTGTATTAATTTTATTATTAAAATTTTTATTAAGCCTGATATGGCACATTTCCCTTGGTTAACATGGGCATTACAACCCAACGATTTTCAACACTATGACACCATTCTAAAATTAAAAATAAAATATTAAATTAATAACAAATTTATTTTTGTAGGTATATTTTAACAATTTTTAATACATTTGTTTATCAGATAATTATAAATTGAATAAGAATACAGGTCAGACTGTATCAAGGTCACATTGGTTGTTTTTTTTTTTTCTTTTTTTTTTTTTGATCTATTATTATCATAACAATATAAATATTTATTTGAATAATTAACCAAACATAAATTGTAAGCCAACTTACAATGATGTAACACAGGTTCAAGATGACAAAATAAATTTCAAGTTATTTATTTACTTATTTTTTTGGAGCATTATAAAATGGTAGTTCATAGAAACTCTTGATAAATCAATTTTATTAATATTAATTTAGAACAATTGTGTCACATTTAATGCAATGCAAATTATATTTCACAAATTATTGTTATCACTTGAAAAATTATCACAAAGGTAGAAAAAATTTTCTGATTAAAACAAATACGTCACTAAAATTTTGGAGTAAAAAAAAAAAAAAAAACTCAAGTGAGCTTTATGTTGAGTATATTATGAGATAAAACAGCTGATATTCATTTTAGTTTAACAATCAACAAGATTTATTTTTTTTCATTTAATAATATTATATTGTTTTTTGAAAATTAAATAAGAATATTAATTTTTGTTTATTGTCACTTTTTGATATCACCTTATTATTATTGTTTTTATTATTATCGTATGGATGGAAAAATAAAAATTACTCCAAGAAAATTTTAGTAATTTTCTTTGAGAGAGAGAGAGAGAGAGAGAGAGAGAGTGTTGAATTGTGCTCTAGCGGTGAGCAGAATTGATCAAAATAATTTTGTCGAGAATCTCATGATGGCAGCACTCATACCAAATATAAAATATCAATGAAAATTAAAGCAATCGTGGCTGTTTCTATCAAAAATAAAATCAATTATCAGTAAATTTGATGAATATATGATAATTTCAATTGATAGCCGGATAAATAATTGACAAAATAATAAATTTAAGAGTGTTAGGCAATTGAAATTAAAACTTAAACACTCCAAAATCACCAATGTCAGGATGGCCGAGCGGTCTAAGGCGCTAGACTCAAGGTTAACACCTTCCTGGTTCGATACCGGGGTGAAATGGGATTTCTAGTCCTCAATGAGGGCGTGGGTTCGAATCCCACTTCTGACATATATTTTTGAATTTTTGCATAATATTTTGCTATTATCACTACTGATAAACATAAATTGAGTTAGTACAAAAATTTCAAGGTGTTGGAATAAATAGTTTTCTATTTTTGAAGCTTCCAGTATCAATCGTTCCAAGATATGCTCCATTTTTTTTTTATTATTTTTTTTTTTTCACCCATTCAATTATTTATATGCATATTACTCAAAAAAATTGTTCAAATTGGATTTAGTTTTTCATTTTCATATGGAATTTTAATAACTCTTGAAATAAAATTTTCTTTTTTTAATTTTATTGTAGCAAATTGAATTTAAATAAAAAATAAAACTAAGTATAGTGCAGTGATAAAAATTACAGGGCCCAGTAAAGAAAAAATAAAAAAAATTTGCAAAAAAAGATATATAGTAGATTATTTTTTTTTTCAATCTGTAAGATGTTTGATTGTGATGATACNTGTAGCAAATTGAATTTAAATAAAAAATAAAACTAAGTATAGTGCAGTGATAAAAATTACAGGGCCCAGTAAAGAAAAAATAAAAAAAATTTGCAAAAAAAGATATATAGTAGATTATTTTTTTTTTTCAATCTGTAAGATGTTTGATTGTGCAGATGATACAGAAACAGTTAAATAATTCTTTGATAAAAGAGCCAATGGGGATGATTGCCACGCCTTTATTTTAGGGGTTGAAAATATCAGTAAGCTCTGTTGCACTGTGGGGGTGTTACATAACATCACAAAATGGGCGTAACCTTTAATATGTTCATCTGGGCATCAAGTTACCAAACCTCCCAATGAATTTTTATCAGTGACGAGAAAATATCTTTTACTTTTTTTCACCCTCATATCTGTTCAAGTCACCAAAGTTTACAGTTCATCCATAAGACTGCTTGATCTCTTGACTGTGGTTATTTATATTACTAATTTTTTTAAAATTATTTATATATTTTTTTGATTTTGTTATTAAATATCTCGTGAGTGCTTATTAAAAATATATAGTTTTATTTATTTATTTTTTTAACGTCGTTAAAAAAATTAAATAGAAGTGAGTTTTTTTTGAGAATGATGATGAGCCTTTCTGATCAAGAGGTACCAGTTACAAGTTCAAATACAATGGTAAGTAAATATATAATTATTTTTTCTACAATCTTTACACAAAACTATATTTTTCTTTTTAATTTAAATTTTTTTTTCATACAATAATTAATTAATTTTCATAATTAAAGTTTTCTATAAACAAATTAAAAATTCATAAAACTATAGAGCTAATTATCATTGATGAAAAATATAAAAACTTCTAATTTCTAATTAACACAAACTAATTCTTAATAAAAAAAAACCTACTCCTTTTATAACTACCCCTAAGTTGAATAGTCACTAATTTTATTTTCAAAAATTATATACAAAAATAAAAATATCCATATATAAAAAAATTAAAAAGGTCCTGGGAAATGTGAATATCAGCATATGCTTTTTTTTTTCGGGTCATCTCAATTAAGAATTTTCGAGGGGTTGTTTGACGTGTGTGGGAAGCGTGCGATATTTTTATGCACAATTCAAAAACATAAATCAAGTGATTCTCAAGTGGAACGTAGTACATAAAATGACACAAGTAAAAAAAAAAAGAAAAAAGAAAATTATAATACCGTGTATTGGGATGAGAGATGAGAAATAAAAAAAAAAGAGATATAGATATTCGAATAGACCACCCACAGATATGTACACATTTTACCACCCTATTTGAAGAGTGTTGTCACGATTGGGGATATGCTACTGTAGTTGTTGGTCTAACCGTGGGGTCTAGGGAGTGACAATTACGTGTTTAGAGAACACAAAAGGGGTCTATGGTAGGCTAAGGGATCCCGAGGGACAACTTGGTCGCGTGCCATATACCGACACCAATGACACTTATGTATATATATGCATATATGTATATTTATATATAGTCACATGAGTGATACATGACTTTATTATCTCATGAAATTGATGTTGCAATATCATTGTTATATATATACAGTTGTTAATTATGCACTGTCTATTTGATACTGGTGTTTTTGGTCATTCTGACAAGTCAGATTATTCATTCATCTTTTAAACTAGCATATCATAATTATATACTGTACTTTTATTCTTTTTATTACATCTCAATTTTTTAAATTAATTTAGTAAAATTAATTGTTACAATTTATTTAATTTTTAAAGTAAAATCATTTGCAATTTTTAGTTTTCATTATATGTACTTGTTAACAAAGTTGCTTCATTTATTTTTTCAAACAATCACTATAATAATGAAAAAAAATATATATATTTTTTCCAAGTTTATTTAACAATGATCTTACACCAATTAGTCGAATTGACTGTTTGACTTTTCTTTTTTTTCTATCTGATGGTTCATTGGAAGTTTGAAATATACGTCTTTGTGTTTTGTTTTTTATTTTGTTTTCTATTGTCTTCGAACCCCATTGGCACATGAGGGTGTTGAAAAGGCAAAAATCAAAGTGGTCACAAGTCAAATACATAGTACCACATACCATCTAATAAATTACACGAAAATAAAAATAAAAAAAAACTAATAATCAATGTTGAATTTATATATATAAAAAAAAAACTAAAATGGCCAAGTTAAAAAGAAATTTAAACTTGATATATATATCCAAATGAAAAATTATAATTTTCAGTCACAACTCATTATTTCCCTTTTCTTTATCTTTTTATGATTTTTTTTCATTGCGATCCAGGGGGTATTGCTGCAAAGTGATGGGGCGTGTTTTTGATTTTCATTTTATTCTCCCTTGACTGATATACAGTATCAAGAGTGTAAAAGAGAAAGACTGATATAAATAAGGGTAGTAAAAAAAGGATAGATATAGATAGTTTAAGGGGGAAGACGGGGGACAAGCATCAATATCACCACACGTGACAACGTAAATTTAGCCACGAATAAAAAAGAAAAAATTCAAAAAACCAGCGTGACTTTTAAACACAAGTACCAGGGGTAATAAAAATGAACAAACACACGATCAAAAAGAATTACAAAAAAAAAGAAAAAAAAAAAA
>MKYW01000242.1:42223-67377 GCA_015776835.1 Aphidius ervi | reverse complement strand
CGGTCAGTCGATAACTCGTCATAAATTTGGTCACAAAAATTTGGTCATAAAAATGTCATGTGACGGTCACAAAATTTTTTCACATCCCTAGTCCTAGCACACAATACAGACAAAATCATCCCTACCACTCCATAATTTTGTCCCCACTTTTCCATTTTATTTATTTATCCGTTTATGATTAAATAAAACTCAATTGTTGATGAAAATATAAACAATTTAAAAGTATTGAAAATTATAACAAAAATTAATGTTACGCTCATATGTGATCATCGAACATCACCTTCAGCAAAATGGTGATGTGGTCCTGAGCATTAGGCTCTCGAATTTCACCCAGAGGGTCCGGGTTCAAATCCCCGTCGGAACAAAAATTTTTTTTAAAAAAAAAAAAAAAAAAAAAAAATGGCGGCTCGANAAAAAAAAAAAAAAACAAAATGGCGGCTCGATCAACTACGAAATTTATTCATTTAATTCCACAGTGGGGGTCTTTGATATCAAATTGTCCCAGAACCCGCTTTGGTACACTACTGATAAGTGGTGCAAGAGGACTTAACGTGAAGTTCATGCTGCGCGAACAATCGTGACAAGATTTATTTATATTTTTTAAAACATTTAACGCGAACTCAATGAGAATGATGTGTTTAAGTTCACAAGTGTCCATGATATGATCTTCCAAACTTTTTAATTCTTTTTCCGGAATGTGAAGTACTGGAATTTCATCATCAATATCTTTCTAGATCTTCTGCGATGTAAAGCTTATCTTCATCATCATCAGTCAAGCCATTCTCGGAATCTTCGGTGTTTTCGTGTATTGGTATAGAACCAATCGAACACCCGTCGACTTTGTGCGTGCTTTTATTTAAATTATTAATATTTTCGTCAGTGTACGTATTTTTTTCGGTATCAACTGTATCATTCAAATTTTTGTCATTATCTCTAGTATCTGAAACGGCTAACAAATCGTCGAAGTCTAACAATTTTTCTCTCTCATCATTTTCGCAATTTTTTCTATTTGTATAATTTTTCGTGAAGTTAACTATTAGCGCGGTTTTCACACACAACAGTGATAATACACAATCAAGACTGGTATTATCACCACAAATTGACCGAGAAAAGCCAAACAAATTTTCTAGAGGGTCTTGAGTTGTTTGGCGAGTAAAAAATTCCAAAAAACCTTGAGATTGAAAGTGAACCCACACGCGTTGAAAGCTACTCAAAGTAGTAATAATATTTTTAAATGTTGGCGGCTTTTTTATGATTTTCCTCTGACACGTTATCAATTTCATGCTTTTAAATTCGTTTTTATAAGTTTCCTATTTTTCGATATGACCGGATAATTGTGTAGGATTAGCCCGAGAAGACTTGACATATTTTTTATGTGTATTTTGACCAAGTACCGAGTCAAATAATAAATCCCAATCTGCAATCACATCGGCAGTTTCTCGCATAGACGTTTTCGCAGTGTCACTAAGGAGTTGAGACGTTTCTCTTAAATATCGAGCAGTCGTTTCGCTTAAAATTTGGGCTGCATATTTAACCCTCATCTTATCCCTCGATGAGGGGAAAATATATCGGTACTTCAAATTCCCGGTTGATCTGGCTGCCTGTCTTTTTTGGTAAATTTGGTACATGTCCATTATATCTCTCCACCGAGCTTCTTTATTATCATAACAAATAATCTGTTCAGGATAATCCCAAACAGTTTTACTACTACCTGACTCTTTCTGTTGCTATTTATACCGATCCCCGCGGAGTAAACATGATACACATTTTAGCATATGTGGCCAGTCATAAAAGATGGCGACTTCTACATTATCCACAATGAAAAAAGAATTATCGTTTGGTATTCCCGATGGACCATGCTTTAACACGTTAGCAGCAGCGATATTCGTTGTGTCTTGGTCGCATACAGTTCCAACAGTTATAAAACCTCAATCTCGTGAAACAGGAACAACGCGTGGCAATATAATAACAATTTCCCCCGCTTGAACTACTGACCCAGGAAACCAAAGACCTAGAGGTTGTACAAATCGCTTGAATAAACCACCTATCATCATAGCCAATGTTTTTTTACAAATAGTTTTGGAACCGCCACCCTCTTCACCTAAATCCCGAAAACTCAAAACTTTGGCTGACTTTTCATGTAAAAATAACCCTGGTCTATTCGCGACTTCATCAAACATTATCACGATATGTCTGTCTTGAAATGATAATTCGGAAGCTTTTTCCTTTAACGCTTGTATGACGGCTAGATTGAGACTAACATCAATTTCTATATTCGCGGATAGTCTATTTAAAGTTGATATTGACGGTACACAGAATAGCATTTCCAAATTTAAATATTTATAAGCTTTGGCAGATCGTTTTTTTAGTCCTAAAGAAAATACTTTTATTGATTTTGAGTAGCGCCTGCCGCTTTTAGTGGTCTTTTGATTACGCAATTGAGTTTCGACCAAAGAACGGACCAATGGTGTTTCAATGTCTTCAGGGTCAATGAAAGTTTTTTTTATTTTTTTTTCTAGTTTTAGTTTGATTCGGAGCCGTTTAATTGTATTTTCCTGATCCATAATCCTCGTCATAACAGATTTAATGACGGGATGTTTATAAACATCATCTTTCGGCAGCTTCAAAGTCCCCCAAATTTTTATCTTGGATGATCGCAATGAAGAAACTGTGACTAAAAATCGGGGTAAAAGAGAAATAATTAGTTGAATAAAAAAGATATGATTAGTCAAGAAACGAAATGATAATGAAGTCGAAGCTTTATCCCTTACAATTGATACGCGCCCGGGAAAAAAAAATTAATGAAAGAGAAAAAAATTATTTGGGGTAATTTAAAGTTAATAAAAAAAGAAACTTACTTGAATGTCGTTGTAGGCGGTTGTCGATTACTAATTGTTGATTAGGTGTTAGGCTGATCGGAAGATTGTGCGCATCGGTGACAGGTTCTATGGTATGCGGTTGATCTGATTGGGCGGCTACTGGGAACTTAGCAATATCAACCTTACGCACTTGTTATTTGTTATTCCAGATTCAACTTGGTATTTTTCAAGACTATCAATTTTATTTTGTCTTGCACAAAATCATTCGAAATCCTGATGAGTGAGTCCATCAAGCAATCAAATAGAAAAGCACGCGTGCTTGGCAAGTTTTCTTGTAGAAGTCATTTCATTCCTATCAAAATGACATTTGCAAACGTGCCTGTTAAGAAGTTGAGGAAGTCCAGTAAAAATTTTTTCCTGCAGCCTTCAACTATTCCAAACACCTGATAAAGAATAGAATGTTGCATTGTAATATATTTTATTTTGCTTATGATTTTTTTTTTATTTGAATTTTATTTTTAAATATAATATTGCTACGTACCAGGCTAATTAATTTATATAATCTATGAAATAACAAAAAAAAAGAAGAATATTTAACTAGAAAAATATCAATATAATTATTTGAAAATAATAAAAGTTAATGAGCCTGATACTTAACTTATTTTTATAAAATCCTCTTGTTTTGTTATTCCCTACAGGGTAACGGGTTAGGAGGGAATGTGTATGATTGTAGATGTACCTTGATGTTAGAATAATCCGAAACAATTGTTGTAGAGAGCTTGTCAATCTGGATGGTCGCCTGTTGATGTTAGTAGTCTCGAATAATCCAAACGGTAAAATAAACTCGAAGCACAGAAAACAACACCCCGGAGAAATGTCACAGTCAATATATTTTTTTAGGATTAGGAAGGTTAAATTTATAAAGGAAATAATTTTATCACAAGGATTATTTAATTTAAATTCACTTTTAAAATTTTATTTATTAGAAACGTAAAAGTTCAATTGATTTTATTATTTAATTTAATTAACTTTGATTTTATAAAAATTTATTTAAATTTAATTTAGATATTGTCCAAACAAACGTTGTCGCAAGAGTGAAGCTCCTTAAATTATTAAAATTATAATTCCCATAAAAATTATAATCAAAAGAAGGGATGATCTAAAGTGGGAACATCTTTGACCAATCAAAATTGATGGTTCTCATGCTAGTCAGCAATTAATTATTGCTGAGACGTTATTCATAATAATTGTTAAACTCAACGGATGTTGAATATCGAGTTGCTGATGTAAAAATGCAACTGTGACTTGAGAAAATAAGAGTTAAAATAAAAAATAATATTGAAAAAGTAAATAATATTTAAATAAAAAATGTCAATGATGCTAAAAGTGAAATATAATTATTAAAAATAAAAAGAAAAAATTTATGTGCTACTCGATATTGTTTATCAGCATTGACTTTAACAAATATTATTTATTAATTAATTATTTTTAAATAGAAAAATACCAGTACGTAACAATATATTGTCAATTTGTTGAATTATAATGCTTAAAAAAACTGGTAAGCTTTGCGAACATTTCTCAAGCTCGTTTCCGAATATTACAAGTTGTTAATTAAAAAATTGGGAAAATCGATAAAATAAATTTCAATTTCAATGCAATTATATATTTTTCATTTTAGTTATGATTATATTTTTCCGAGCAGCAGGTTACAAGTACGAAAGTCGGAACAAAAAAGAGACGACGTCCTTCGTTTGTAGCGTCTTTCTATTGTTTCCCGGTGTTTTGGAAAAAAATAATCATAACTAAAAAAAAAAAATAAATTAATAAAATAAAATTTAATTCTTTAATTTTTCTTTTAATTATCAATTTGGGGTGCGTGAACCTGGCTTGCATAAGTCCTAGAAAAACTATCTAGGATACTCATTAGAAGCGTCTTAGATTGTACTATTTCGTACCGCCATCGATTTAATTTGTACCTCAAAATTAAAGGGTCGAGAAAGGGTTAAAAATTGACTGTTTTTCTAGATGTCTTAGAAGGGAAAAAAAATTGCTACAGACGCCGAATAATTTGTACTAATTTGTACCTCCAAGCCCGGAATTCGTACCTCAAGAATAACAACAAAAAAAAATTATTTCCTCCAAAATGATAATTAACAATTGCATATCTGCTTTAATTATTGAGGTACAAATTCCGTTCTAATCAGTAAAAATTAGTTCACGTTCTGCCCTTCAAAACAAAGAAAGAATTATCCAAGAATATTGATTTTTGAGAGCACCATGCAATTGTTAGTTAAACATTTTTATTAACAAATGCCTTCAAAAATCAATATTCTTAAATTATTTTTTTTTGTTTTAAAGAGCAGAACGTGAGCTAGTTTGTACCGATTAGAACGGAATTTGTACCCCAATAATTAAAGCAGATATGCAATTGTTAATTATCATTTTGGAGTAAAAGATTTTTTTTGTTGTTATTCTTGAGGTACTAATTCCGGGCTTGGTGGTGCAAATTAGTACAAATTATTCTGCGTCTGTAGCAATTTTTTTTCCCTCCTAAGTCATTTAGAAAAAAAATTGATTTTTAACCCTTTCTCTACCCTTTAATTTTGAGGTTTAAAATAAATAGCGGTACAAAATAGTACAACTTAAGACGCTTCTAATTAGTACCCTAGATAATTTTTCTAGGACTTATGCAGGCCGGGTTCACGTACTTTTAGAAAGCTACTGAAAAATGGCTGAGGAAAGGCTGTGACTTACCTGTTAATTTATTTGGCTAAATTAATTTTTGATAAATTAACATCTAAACAACATCCTTCCCTTAGCTACCATTTTTCCCATAGCTTTTGATTTATTTAAATAAATGAAAAACTACTGACAAATGGCTATGGAAAGGCTATGACTAACAGGTAAGTACCTGTTAATTTATTTGGCTTAATTAATTGTTAAAAAATTATAAGATAAGCGACATCCTTTTCTTAGCCATTTTTCCTATAGCTTTTAATCTATTTGAATAAACAAAAATCTATTGACAAATGCCTCAGAAAAAGATGTAACTTACCTGGCAACTTATTTGGCTAAATAAATTTTTCAAAAATTAACTGGTATTGGGAAAATTAAGAAATTAGCATTTTACGAAGTTTATTTCAATGCAATTATAATTATTTCATTTTAGTTATGATCATTTTTTTTCCCATATCAAGTACGAATTTCGGAACAAAGAAAAGACAACGTCTCTTATTTGTAGTGTCTTTCTATTGCCACCCAGTGTTTTGGGAATAAATAATCATGACTAAAATAAAAAAAGTAAATTATTAAAATTAAATTAAATTTTTTTTTAATTATTAATTATTCAATTTATAATGGTCGAACAATTAACCGGTAGGCCTCATTCATTTCTTAGCCGTTTTTCTTATAGCTTTCTATTTTATATTTTAATTTCATTGTTCATCATTTTTTAAAATAATATTTGCTAAGAAGCTATCGATTTATTTAAAATAATTCTAAATTCATTGTCAAAATTAACTTCAAAATCAATGGGGATTACCTGTCAATCTTTTCAATTTCATTAATTTATGAGATTTATTTCCTAAATTATATCAAATTAATTCCAGCTCATGAGCTAAAGAATCGATGCTGTTAAAGAAATTATGGGGTAAGCTATATTAATTCTTTAGCTACATTTATTCTTTATTTTTCGCTTGCTTTCAATTCTCTTATTTATTAAAAGAAATTATGTTTTTTATTTGTCGTAAGCATGGAAAAAATTTTTTTTTTTCAATTTTTAATTCTTAGTCTGTCAATTTATAATTTATATCTTCATCATTTATATTTACATCTTTATAAAATATGATAATAAGCTATTGGATAGTTTTCAATAATTTAAAATTCATCGACAAAATAAACTTAAATAATTAATATGGGTGTTTTAGAAAAAAAATAATAACTAAAATAAAATTACATTGAAATTCAATTTTTATAATTATTTACTTTCCAAATTTGCAATATGAGCTCGTACTTTATTTCTAATAATAAATTACTTTTGCTAAATGCTTGAGAAATTAATTCGGATAAAAAATTGGATAGTAATCCACATTGTTTATGTTACCCATTTGCCAATTTTTTTTCGATTCATTCATCAAAAAAAGTTATTTCTCAAATTGAACAAAAATAAGAGAAAAATTCATTTACAATAAATTAATGAATTACTTACCGAACTTCATTACCAACAGGAAACGTGTATAATGGAAGACAACTCCTTTTGCACTCACATTCATTAACAGCACATGTACGACTCATTTTTAAAATATCTAATATTACGAATTAAAAAATTAACAAACAATACTCCCGTACTAAATCTGAATTCAATAAATTATTCTAACATTTAAACAATATAAAAACTACCCAAAAATTCAAAATAAAAATAATAAAACGAAAAAAATTTAAGGTTATGTAGATTCGGTCACTTTTATTGTTCTGCCACTTTTTTCACAATAATCCCACATGAAGATTTACGTTAATAATAACACTTTCATTCGCTTTAAACCGTATTCCAATTTATTTTATATATATTACGTATTTTATATATATATAAATGAATTTCAAATTCAATTAATGTCACAACGAAAAATTCCGAAATTCATTCTGACACTTTTCGTCCAGAAGAAATAAAATGGCGCTGTTAGCAGATAGTTGTACAAAACCATGTAAATGTTGACAATACCATCGCGGTTAACATAGCCGATATGGTAGACTAGGTTGGTATTGAGGATATTGTGGATATCATCGACATAATCCCTCCCACTTCTACCAAATGCAAAAATCGGTCTCTGCGCATAGGAAAAAACTTCAGTTAGGGAAAAAAATTAGCCCAGAAAAAAATACACGTAGTGCTATCCCCCTGATAAACCTAGATGTTGTTGCCAGCTGACAAAACAAGATGTCCTAACAGACGACCAATGTTATAATTGGTTTGTTTTCGCTTTGAAAAAATATTTACAAAATATGATTGGATAGAATATACATTAAAGAGATTCACGTTATCAACGAAAAAATTTCGCAGCGCTAGTGGTTTGGGGTGACACTCGAGTGTATTTCAAGCTCATGTTTTATGTTTTTTTATTTTTTTGGAGAAAAAAAAAATTTTTTTTTATGTTTAAATATATATATATATAAACGATAGGATACCATCTACCAGCGTGGTCATTATGGTAGATGGTAGTCAGACCCTCAAGAATGGTATCACTTCTATAATTATAGTAAGGTTGGCAACACTGCAGTCATACTTGACACAAGGCACTACCGTGCCTCTTGATATAATAGTATGTCAAATGAGGCGACAAAACAAAATAAAAAACAAAAACCTATCAACGTAAAAAAAAATATAAGTGTATATTTGTTCATATAAAAGAATTATTAATAAATAAATAGACAAGAAAGAGTGAACGGACTAATATGGACATATCTAATGTACGTGATCATGGTACGCATTTTGTCATATCATCACCTCATACCAAAAACAAGAAACCAAGATCATTTGTTGTGAATGATAATATGTTCATTGATATCGTTAGAAAATACATAAAACTACGTCAAGAAAATTTAGCATCCACAGGTTTTTTTCATAAGATTTTATCAAGGCAGATGCATGAATCAAGCAATTGGAATCAATACAATCGCCAAAATGCCACAAAAAAAAGCTAAATTAAGATGTACCTTATCTAGAAAATTACACAAGTCACAGTCATCATCAGTCATTAATGACTTTTCTGACAGAGTCTGGGGTGAGTCCATTGATGATTCAACAACATGGTGGTTTAAAAAGTAATAAGATGCGAAATTATTACGTAGAACATTCAATCAAAAACAAATCTATAATTCGGACAAGTTGACCAGCAATTTAACTATTAGAAAATCAACTGCATCAACAATTTTATCTGGTACTAATCATTAACATTACATTACAGCAACTACGAATACTTTAATACCATAAGTACAAATACTTCAATATCAACAATTTTGGTTACACCACGATGTTCAGTTCCAGCTCCAGCTTCAGTTTATCAATTCAATAATTGTCAAGTGAATTTTAAACAATCATGGAAACCTGACGAATTTGAAAAAGAAATTTTTTTTTTTCAAAACATTAATAATCATTGAATGATAATTGACACGTTGAAAATTATTATATTATATTTTATTTTCATGTTTACATAATTTATTATTCAAATTTATTGAATTTCTTTAAATTTCAATTGTTTATCCTTATGTAATGCTTAATAGATTTAGAAAAAAAAAGAACAATTATCTTGTTTTTCTGGTCATACTTAAGACAATAAAAAAANTAAAATAAAAAAAAAAAAAAAACAATATAACTTCATACATTTGTTGTTGTAATAATTGTAGTAGTTGTTTGTGTTGTTGTTGTTGAAGTCTGTTGAATTTCTGTTGTTGTTACAGTTGACGTTGAAACAACTAATGATTTATAAACATCGACTGGACAACGATTATTAAATTTTATTGGTATAAAATCTTTCGTACTTTTAATTGTGTTAATTGCTTTTTATTTTAGGTAATTAAATAAATTGGCACCAACAGATTTTCTTTTGTTTTTACAAAACGTAATCTACAACGTAAAAATGAATATTATTGGAAATAATAAAAAATAAATAAATAGTCAATCTGATTCTGATTCAACGGAAGAATTATCTAAAATATCATCACCATTTACATCAGCTTCAAACAAACTACATATAATTTTAACTTCTTTATCACTTATTGTTTCAGCATTATTTATTTTCAATTCTTTTGTAACTTGACAATTTGTGTGATGTTTTTTTTTTTATATATTTAAAAATCACTACTTCGTTTAAATTGTTTTGTAACTTCATCATCTTTATCTCAAGTTTTTTTTGCCATTGTCATAGCGTCTTTAGATATAGCAATGGATTAGTCACTTCCTTTTGTATATGAAGATGAAGCCATGTTTATTTATTTATTAATAATTATTTTATATATTATTTTTTTATGTTAACAAATATACATTTATATTTTTTTTCTAGTTGAAAGGTTTTTGTTTTTTATTTTGTTGTCTCACCTTCTTCGACATACTGTTATAAGTTTCTAGTTCAACTAAGTTTCGAAAAAATGGATGACGAATAGATGGACGTCGTTGTTAACTTGATGAAACTTAGAAAAAATAAAAAGCCCTGTGGTCTAGAGGTCAAGGCATTTGCCCGGTAAGCAAAAGACCCGGGTTTGATTCCCGGCGGAGAGACTTCTTTATTTTTTCCAAGTTTCTGGTTTTTTTCAGCTAGTTCAACGAGCGCCGACATGTGCTGCTCTCGTAGACACTCGTAGAAACTCACACATTTTGGCCCTTGTTACGTATAATACTACTATATTTATTTATTTATTTATTTATTTAAGTTTACGCCCTTGACATTACATCTTTTGGGCTACACTATATGAATTTCTACAATAACAAGTTACTTAATAATATGTATAATTTTTTGTACTATATATTTATCATGAGACCCGGCAGGTTCTCTACTTAAAGTTGTGAAAAAAACGAGATGACTGTCGGGATATTATGTCTCTAAATATCATGTTTGTGAAGTCTTTCATTGTACTCTTATCCGTATCTTTTCACACAGCAATTGAAAGGAAAAAATAACAACAGTGTGTCTCAGTATTCTATTTTATTATATGTCCTTTTTCAACAAGAGCACAAAAAAAAACGAAATGAGAAGGAAAAGTTCTCATTTGCAGTTGTCACTGCCGATGTGCCCAAACTCGTGATTATTCACGAGGACTGGTCGGAAATATCGGAGGAGGAATCCAACCTGGTGCAAGGGGAACTCTTGGAAAGGATGGACGAAATAGCGTCTAGCGATTTTGTCCCGAGATTCCAAGGCTGTCAACTTCACCGGGGAGTGATCAGAGTAGCTTGCGCGGATACCGAGTCCGAAAAATGGCTCAGGGCGAACGTGGAAAAGCTAGAGAAGAGAGGGGGCAAACTTTTGGTCACCGATCAAAAAGACCTCCCAAAGCTGATCAGAGTAATGGCGCATATTCAGAATAATCTGGTCAGGACGTCAGTACAATACTGACGAGTATTGCCAGACAAAATCCGGGGCTGCACAGCAGCGGATGGGTGAAATATAAAGAGAGCAAGAAGGATGCCAAACGCTGGCGTCTGATTCTTGGAATACCGGAAGCTGAGGTGGAACAGCTGAACAAGCTGAATATGGAACCTTTCTATGGGCTAGGCCGGGCATCTTTTCAGGTGCTGGGCACAAAGACCGGGGAGGGCCCTAAGACTGCGATGACGGAAGGAGAGGAGACGGCCTAATGGTAGTAAGTATCACGCCCTTAAGCAAGACCTTTAGGGCGTGCATTGCTACGGGTTATGTACCGAGGCAATAGCGCAAAACTAAGGTAGTTTTTATTCCTAAGCCTGGCAGGGCTGATGAAGACCAACCAGGAGCTTATAGACCAATTAGTCTCACCTCTTACATGCTCAAGACGCTAGAGCGACTTGTGGACAGGTATGTAAGGGATGCGATTCGAGTTAGCGGGCCGCTGCATGGGCTGCAATTCGCCTAACAGCCAGGAAAGTCTGTAGATGCGGCACTTCATAGGCAAGTTGGAGGGCGCAAAAGACAGACAAGAACTGGGGGTAGGTATTTTCATGGACATAGAGGAGGCTTTCAACAAGACCCCACTAGAGGCCATAGATAGGGCGGCAGAAAGACTAGGGATTGATCCAACTTTGAGGAGGTGGATCAGGAACATGCTTTCTGACCGACGATTTGTGTGGAAAGAGGAGGGAAGGCGCTGGGGGCCACCGTCAACCAAGGATGCCCGCAGGAGGTTGTCCCCGCTGTTATGGTGTCTGGTTGTGGATCTCTTAGTAGCTCTGAACCACCAGGGTTTCCACGCTCAGGGATATGCAAACGATATGGCTATACATGTGGTTTGAAGGCACAGGACTACTTGTCAATCCGGACAAGACGAAACTGGTAGTCTTCACGGGTAAAAGAAAGCTAGAAGGGTGGAAAAATCCAAAATTCTATGGTAAGGAGGTTGTACCCTCGAACTCGGTCAAACATCTGGGTGTTATACTAGATAAAAGACTGAATTAGGGATTGCAAGTAGAAAGAGTTCGAAACAGGGCCGTTATGATGCTATATACGCTCCGAAGGATCTGCGGTAGGAACTGGGGTATTAACCCAAGCATCATGGCCTGGATGTACCAAGCGGTAGTCATACCTGCGGTGGTGCATAGAGCTATTGTTTGGTGGAAGTGAACCGGGCAGGTAGGTGCCAGGGGTCTTCTAGAACAGGTCAGAGGCCTAGCGCTAAGAGGCGATACAGGGGCTAGTAAGTCAACCCCTACTTGTGCTCTGGGAGCACTATTACTTATGAGAAATAGGCAGTGGGTGGGATGTTTAGGCAATACTGGATATTGCACTATTGCTGTCGAGCAGAGAAATTTAAATTCTGCGGTATTAGCTAGGCAGGACTTTTTGGAAGAAAGAAATACAGGGTGAATTTATGAATAACGACTATCGTAAATGTTTAAATCTTCACTTTTTGATTAACTAATCAATTAAAGGGGCTCGTTCTATCGTCGAAAGATTCATTGAAACATTTTCTACTAGTTACAAAATACTCATGGAGTAACTCGTTTGTGGTTTAATTCATTGTATAAAGCACTTACTAGGTTTTTTTTTTTATAAACAATTGCTGATTGTAAATAAACTAATTTTTGGAAAAATTCCGAGTATAGCCTTAGTTGTAGATTTTGGCATGAATAATCCATGAAAAGTAAGAAAAAACATGTAAGCTGATTTTTGAAAAAGTTGTGTAAGGTATAAAAAAAACCATATTTGTTTTTGTTATATAAATAAACGAATTTAACAAATAGAAATGAAAACGACCTCCGATCATATTAATTCCGTTTCGCACTTTATTCTGTCAAATTTTTTCATCCATGATTTTTGCTTAGTTTTCTCAATATTTCCCTTTGAATATTTTTATCAAATTTTTTTTTGTCATTTATATTTTCATTAGTCATTCGAACAATTTCATTCATATCAGAGGCTGTAGCTTTTATCGAATTTCTTCATTTGAGCCTGATACGAACTTATTATCTTAATTATTATGGAAACTATGAATGGGATTCTTAAAAAGTGTACAGAAAGCAATATTATGGTAGGGCGCTTTGCGCCTATCCCACCTCCGTAATATGACATTAAACATTTTTCTCGGAAACTATTGAAAGTAAAAAATGGATCATATAACAGAACTTCGTGAGGACTCTAATTTGAGCCCAACTCTATCTTTATTGTCCCAAAAGTCATAACATTATCAAAAATTCTGTAACTTTAGGCAATAAATAACTCAACGTAGAATTAGAATGAAGACTCCGTAATAAGCTTAAATTTTGCGTCTCAGAGAACTCTATCATCTGCATTTTAGTTTTTTTTGCTATCTCTAAGAGTTTTTGTGGAAAAAAAAAAACATCAAAATTTATTTTTGAATATGAATTTATACCACAATTCATTTTAAGTTATTTTTTAGTTGATTAGTCAACTAAGTTATCTGCTAAGATTTAAATAATATCATATTTTTGAAATAATTTTGTTATTTATAAACTATAAAATTATATTTTAGCAATAAAGATAACCATAGCCTTAGGGTCGGTTCTCACGCAAAACGTCATGACGCACGGCACCAAGCATCTTGAAGCAGTGTACGTAACTTCTTGGCGCAAAGCAGCCAACTTCTCGACGCAAAGCAGCCAACTTCTTGACGCAAGGGGTCCAGCTTCTTGACATGCAGCATAAAACGTCATGCCGCACAGCTGTTTTGGACCTCATTGTTGTTGTTTTTGTTTATTGCTGTCAGAATACAGAATCATGTTGTTTTAGTGTTATTTTTTATATTTACAACAAACATTCATTATAAAAATAAAAAAATGAAGGTTCAGAAGACAATTGACTACTATGATACATTATCAAGAATATGTTTTATTAATAAAAAAGAGTGAAAAGTTAATAATATGGATTTATAACCGATAAAATATCATAGAAGATAAAGCAAAATGTTTTTTCATTTATTTTTTAAACCAGGAATAACATTCATTATTTTAAATATTGCTTCATCAATTGAGTTGTTAGGTAGTATATTCATTAACTGTTCCAGCATTGTGATGAATGGACGAACTTTTGGATTTTCAGGTGCTTCACCAGGTCCAATTGAGTTATTGTTGTTGTTAGCTCCTCTGTTTACTAAGCTTGTTAAAGCACTCACAAGCTTTTCAACAGAGTCATTCTTTTTTTTTTGACCTATACGATAGATTCAGGAGGTATATTCGAAATAGTTCTGGAAATAAAAATCATTCATTCAAAAGTGGAAGGTAGAATTAATTATACTAAATAATTCCAAAAGAAGATATTCTTACACATCTAATTCAATTTCTTCATCTAAAAAAGCCAGGGCTTTTTCATGGATCGACAGTTCTGGCTGTGATCCACCAGCAGATCTGGTGATTCCTTTTCTCATGACTTTAAGTTTAATGAAATAATAATTTGATAATAATAATAATAATTAATTTCATTACGGAAAGTTTTCTAAAACCAAATATTATTTACTTGTCATTTCGTTCAAAACAACATCCCATAGGCATCTAGTGATTCCTGATGTTCTCTCTTCGACTGGCAGTATGCAGGTCCACAAAGAGGTTTTTCTTTACACTTTCAATCAGAAATTCTTTCATATCATCGTCCCAAAATTTGGATTTATTTTTACGTTGTTTTTGTTGTTGTTACTTTGACTGTTGTTGTTTTGATTTTTCTTGTTGCTGCTGTTCTTGTTTTTTATTTTGTAATAGTACCAATGGGCCTGATCTTTTTGGATGTACTGAAATAAAATAAAAAGAATATTAAATACTATATAGACTAATCTAAATAAATAAATGTAATTGAACGTAGTAATTAATATATACTTGGATAAACCGCGTCATTTATTATTTTAAGGCTTTGATACTCTTCTAAGCATTCATGAAATGTTTTCACTCCGTCAGTACCTTCGATTTGTGAAAATTTCACATTTTCACGACAATAACCACATACTAAAGGTACTTGTTCACTAATCTACACAAAAAAACAAAGCAATTAGTTTATTTATTTTATAAATTGTCCATACAAATTATCTTCACCCAGAACTGTAATTGGCCGAAGAAATTTCATAAAATAATTCACTTACGTTTTTATCAATTTTGCAGTTAAATATGATTATTTAATATTTATGTCCACGTTAATAAATGACACCAACAATCACAACGACAATGAATATATTTATAATGATGTATTGTTGGTTGAGTGGTCATTTATTGTTTTTGTGGCTTAATCCCGCTGGGCATGAATTTTCAATTTATGTAGACGGACACACTCAAGTCGTCGGAAAGATCAATAAAAAAGCAAATGACAATAGCTGGAGATGAATATTTGAATTTAAAGAGTAAAATTTATAATTGATCATTAATGTTTATTTTTCAAAGTAATTAACAGTTGTTAATGATTCAATAGTATCAAATTAATTAAAGTTATAATTATAAATTTGAATATTCGAAAATATTTGAAAAACTAAAAATTTAGAAATAATGAGATACAATAATAATTTATAATAAAACATTGGAAAAGATGTAATTGTAATTATTATGATTATCAAAAAATTATCAATAGTGAGTAATTTATATTAATAACATTGGTTTCCGGACTGAAGATGAAAGTATATCACGAGAAATTATTATCGAAGTTTTTTCATCACTTTGAAGTTTCCTGGAAGAAAAAAAAATAAAATAACCACGGCTTAAAACAAAAAAATTTAATTAATAAAAAAAATCATGAGGAAGAAAGCCGAAATAAATTTCAAGGTGAGAAATGACATAGAAATATTTCTCCAACGTTTCTCCATTTATAATTCATTTTCGGAAAAAAGTGGAGGAAATGAAGAGAAATATTTCCATTATGGTTATGTTGTTAAGCCTTACAAAAATTATTCACGGAAGACAAGAAAATAATTGAAATAACATTCTATTTGTAAACTAGAAAGAAAATTCTACTTAAAAAGTTTATTAAAATATATTGTTTTACCTAAATATTTTTATAAATACATTCACCAAAACTGCCATGGCACTGCTCTTTCGTCTTCTAAAAATTCAGCAAATCATTGACAAATTTTTTCCCTTTGCACTGGGAATTCTTTGGTAGCTGGTGAATTATCATCGCTGTAATCATCAATTTGCATAGGAGTTTGATGCCTCCAAGATCCAGGTACAATTTCTCCATCCTGTGTTTCGTTGTCAACCAAAGATGTATCGAAATAGAAATTTCTACCAGATGCCTTATCTTCTTTCATCAAGAAATTGTTTCCGCCAATCTAAGTTAGAGCGATCAGGATAAGGATGAAGTAAATATAGAGCTCATGAAAAAGCTTAATCAGCAACAAGAACATATGGCAGTTTGGTTTGTGTTCCTGTGAGAGCTGCTGGTGGTGGAACTCTCATAGAGTCGTTTTCAAAACGACGTCACATGTTTGATCGTGAAAAAACTCCACCATCACTTTGTCGACCATTAGCATCAATATCTACTAGTGTAAAACAGTATTCAGCATCACATTCTGCCAATAAAATAATACTATGAAACAACTTGTAGTTGAGATACTTGGAACCACTGTTTGGTGAAGCCTGTTACAATGAATATTCAATGAGCAATCAAATGGGAAATTTTAAAACTATAATGTATGAATTAAAAGTAATGAATCAAAAAGAGCATACTTTCATCCTGAAGTGTGTACCAATGACGCTGAAACTAGCGCCCAGCCGTTCCGCGCCCTATAATCTACTCAGCTAACTCTAGCGGCAGTTGTAACAGATTGATAAAATTTAGATTTTTAGTGAATATAATAAGCCTCGTATTTATTTCATGTAAGAATATTATCATTTACGCGTATTTAGGATAAAAAAATAATAATGAATGAAAAAAAAAAACAATTAGAATTAAATTAAAAAATAATTTTAAATGTTTTTTTTGTTGATCCTGTGGATTCCCCTTTAAAAAAATTAGATCCCCTCAGTTATTTATTTTATTCAATGTATTTAATTACTCTCTAAAACTTTGCCGTGAAAATAAATTTAAAAAATGTTCCCCCCATGCTAGACCACCATGAACTCGGTTTTTCTGTTTTTCCCGCGAATTATCTTTAAAAAAAAAATGATCCCCTTAGTTATTTGTTTTAATCGATGTATTTGATTACTCTTTAAAACCTTGCCGTGGAAAAATAATTTTAAAAAATTTTCCTCCCATGCTAGACCACCATAAACGCGGTTTTTCTGTTTTTCCCGCGAATTATCTTTAAAAAAAATGAGATACCTCTAGTTTTTTATTCCAATCAGTGTATTTAATTACTCTTTAACATTTTGCCGTGAAAAAATAATTTTAAAAAGTGTTTCCCCCATGCTAGACCACCATAAACGCGATTTTTCTATGTCTCTTTTCGTTGAAACTTTTTTACAATTTAATTTAGCAAACAAAAAATATTTTTTCAAATTAAAAGAAAATTTACCCTTGAAAAAAAAACAATTTTTTCTTTTTTCGTTATTTGCCCTCAATTTATATTCATTTTGTTAAATATAAAAAAAACTTATCCATTAAAGAATTTCAAGGCAATTCAATTAAATAAATTTTTTAATTGTAAAGTAGCCTTCTCGTTTTTTTTTTCTATTTGATATATTTCAGAGTTCCAATCTAATTTTTCATCTAACTTTTCTTATATTTATTGTGAATACAAATTTATTAAACTATATTATCTTGCAATTAAAAGATTTTTTTACAAAACAAAAACTGCTTAATTTTAATTTTTTTTTAAACAACAAGAATGGCTATTGAACAATTGATAAAAGTTTAATTAATTCTTATTCTACTTTTCAATAAATATAAATAAACTTCAATCAATCTTTATATTTTATTTTCAAATAAATATTTTTATTCAAAACTTACAAATATACATCTTTTTTTTTTATTCTTCCATATATCTATATTATATCTTTCAATATCTCTTAAAAATTTTTTTTGGTTATCACGTTTACTTTTCTTTCAACTTTTTACGTGATCTCATATCATATCGAGGCATATTTATCACAAATTTCAGGAATCCAAAATAATATAACGTTGATTGCACCTCACCTGGTACCGATTTTTTAACTTTGATTTTTGTTTCTCCATTTGGATTTTCAGGTACTGTAAACATATCATTGTCTAACAGATTGATTTTTTTCCTAGTTAGATACTCTTCCTGTCCTGTATTTTCAGGTGAATCAAGTAGAATCCGAATGATATTATTTCGAATATTTGGCATGTCTTTATTAGTGAAACTGGTGTATGAACCTGTTACTATCAAATAGGCCCATGCGACGACAAATCCTCCACAATTTGTTGAACCACTTTGACGTGGAATATCTTTTGGTTCATATATCGTCCAAGTGTCCCAGTTTAAGTCTTTTTCTTTTTTTTTATTTAAAGTCATCATGAATTTTGTCATCCCGGCTATCAATTTTTTAGGCATGCTTCCATGTAGAGAATCTACATAAATAAAATGTTTTTCAACAAGATTCACGACTAATAACGTCCAGTGACATCCGTCAACATGAACCGGTATAATCCAAACATCATTATTTAGAAAGTTTAATTCTCGTGCTCTTCTATAGAAGCCATCAGTGCTATCAATTTGTTTCCCAATTTTATTTTCAAGCATGGGAACTCAAAAATATGTATTAAAACAAACAACATTAAAATTATTTTCTTTCGCTATAATTTCAATGTGAGCTAGCATACTGTTAATGATTTCGCCACAAATAAGTCCCTCAGGTTGGAGTGATGGCCAACAACAAGTATTTGTCAACTCCTCTCCATATGCCATGTGAGGATTTTTCACAAGTTTCCACTTCTCTTCAGTAGGATAATCAATCGTTTTTAATAAATTTAATTTCAAAGCACTTGATGTATCATAAGATTTATTAAAATTACCTGATATATCCTCATCAGAGTTAGTTCTTTTGCCTGGTTGTGGTCCCCATACATCTTTGATTAATTCAACCGGTGTTTTTTTTTCTTCCCTGATACTCATATCATTGCCAACATTAATCATTGATTTGGGTTGTTTTTTCGAATTTTTTGTTATTTTCTCATGAGTAGTATAAATCATTTTTTTATCACTTTGGTAGACTGGAGGCCCTGGATATTTATTCATGACAAAATAGGTATTTTTTTTTTTTTTATTCGCTAGTCGTTTTAACGCTTTTTGTTTTATTTTATTGTTTGTTTGGCGGTCCGATAAAAAATTGATCGGATATAAATTAATTAATTTTGGTATGATGTCACTCATTTTTCTGATGAATCGAGGAATCAGTGTGTTTTTTTTTTTGTTGAAATAGTCCTGCTTTACGGTCCGGAACCAGTTTTCAACTGTTGCGTTTGACTCTCGGTAATGATTATACTCTTTTATAATTATTGCTGACTATAAAGGAAAATATGGCAGAATATACTCAAGTATATAATCAATAAATTCACGTAAATAAAGTTGATTCCCAGCAATTTTTTCTTCTGATTTTATTTCGGCCAATTCTCTTGTTTCAACTTTAATTTTTTCAATTTCGGTTAAATAAATTTCATTAAAATTTTTCCAGTATGGAGAGCCATGACGTAACAGTTCTTCATCGCCATCTGATTCATTTTTTTTTTCTTCGTCATTTTCTTTTTCTTCTTCATTTTCTGATTCTTCATCACTAACTATGATTGTACTGTCTATTCTTTTAGCATTTGCCATATTTTTTTTTACTTTCGTATTATACAAAGGACTATAAAAAATAATAATGGCATGTACGAAAAATCCATTAGCTTCTGCTTGCGATTGACAATGAATCATTTTTGAAATAAACATTTTTGCGTATTTTCGTATCTTAACACATTTTGTTTGTTTATTAACTTTTCGTTTGACTGTGTTCATTAGATGGGATGAGCAAATGTGTACTATCACACGGTCAATCGACTTTGGAGAAGATTTTTGTCCCTGGATCCATGACCATTGCAAGTATTCATTGAGTTTAGTATTATTCATTGCTCTCATGATAGCATGAATTTCAGCCATACTAAAATCAATTTCAACTTCATGTATCATGGTATGCAACAATCTTTTAGGTCTTCGATTTTTTAAATCAGCAACAAATGACGACAAAAAGTATGATAGAGCAACAACATTGTGTCGTGTTGTTATAAATTCAGCAACAGGTATTGCTGACTGTCCTTTAGCACCTGAGCCTTGACGAACAAAGGCTTAATATAAAACTTGACTTTCCTTTGAAAATGGTACTGGTCGAAATGTACCTGTGGCGTCAAGATGAAGTCTAACAATACCATTTCTTCTAGACATTTTTAACAAGTGTTTTATTTGCCGAGCTGAATATAAGATAACCTAAAATGGTAATCAACTTATTTGTTGGATATATCCAGGACACTTTTTGTCTTGGAATTTTTTATTTAGCTATTTCTCCAGTTTGTGCAGATGGTACATGAAATCTGGATCTAAATCATCACGACAGTTGTTCTCGCTGGATACTTTTTGTAAGATTTGTAACTCGGTGACATTAGTTAAATTTCCAGCTTTTATCATACTTTTTGGTTCATTCCAAGCTAAATCCAATAGCAAATTTTTTGGTGTTTTCGATTCCAGCGTCAATGCATATTTTTTTCTCCTCTCACCTTTTAAAAACCGCCTATTGACACTCGATTCATCATGTTTTATGTGGCTTCTTGCCTTAATCTTTACTTCTAGATCTTCATATGGTTCCTTGATTTGTTCATGAACATAAAAAGAAAGGTTGGTACACGAAGAATTTTTACATACAGCATAAATGTAGCAGTACGTCAAACTTTTTTTGTCTGCGCTGTGACATTTATGTTTGTCTATTTTCAAAGTACAAGGTAATACTTTTTCAAAATAGCTACAAAACGCTTCTGTCCAACCTCTCTTTAAAGGTTGCCCATCATTCCAATAACTCTGCCAAAAATCTGCGGGGAGTGACCAGTTGGCTTCACGTGATTTGTTCAACTCAGTCAAGACTGTTGATTCATCACACTTTTCAATAGAAATATTTGATTCGTCAGACAAGTCATCGTCTTCAATGAATTTTGAAAAAGTATCGTGGTTATTTTCATAGTTTCAAATAATTCGTTGTGGAGTTGAATACACATCTGGGTTGAATTCACTTAAGCTCGATGACACGATGTCATTATTTTTTGAGAAAAAAATCATTTAAATCTTCATCAACTCCAACAGCTGATGATGTTGCTGATACGATACTACCACTTGAAGAAGAATGGTCATCAACTTCTAATTCATCAGAATTACTATCATATGATGATGAACCATCAATACGATCCATGTAAAATGTGGTTGTTGATTCTTCATTTTCTTCTATTGAATCTTGTGATGACAATGCCAACTCAGTCGATAAATTTTTTTCATCAATAATGTTTTTGGTGTCATTTATCTGAACATTTTCTTTCAATTTATTGTCATAAACATCAGTACGTGTTTCATCACATGTTGATTCTGGTGATGGTACAAATGGAATTTTCATTTTGTTTTTATTATCGAATTTTCCTGTGTGAGATGAGGTTGGGTCTATTGTTGAATTTTGAGTGTGAATAATAATATCACTGATTTTACTTTTGTGTGCTATTGATGAACTGGATGACTGAACATTTTCTTTAAATTTATTTTCATAAACATCAGTACTTGTTTCATCAGATGTTGATTCAGGTGATGATACAATTGGTATTTTCATTTTGTTTTTATTATTGAATTTTTCTGTGTGAGATGTTGGATCTATTGTTGAATTTTGAGTGTAAATAATAATATCATTGATTTTACTGTTGTGTGCTATTGATGGACCGGTTGATGAACTGGATGACTGAACATTTTCTTTTAATTTATTTTCATAAACATCGATACGTGTTTCATCAGATGTTATTTCTGGTGATAATACAATTGGTATTTTCATTTTGTTTTTATTATTGAATTTTTCTGTGTGAGATGTTGGATTTATTGTTGAATTTTGAGTGTGAATAATAATATAATTGATTTTACCGTTGTGTGCTATTGATAGACCGGTTGATGAACTGGATGACTGAACATTTTCTTTTAATTTATTGTCATAAACATCAGTACGTGTTTCATCACATGTTGATTCTGGTGATGGTACAAATGGCATTTTTATTTTGTTTTTATTATTGAATTTTCCTGTGTGAGATGAGGTTGGGTCTATTGTTGAATTTTGAGTGTGAATAATAATATCATTGATTTTACTGTTGTGTGCTATTGATGGACCGGTTGATGAACTGGATGACTGAACATTTTCTTTCAATTTATTTTTATAAACATCAGTACGTGTTTCATCAGATGTTATTTCTGGTGATAATATAATTGGTATTTTCATTTTGTTTTTATTATTGAATTTTTCTGTGTGAGATGTTGGATCTATTGTTGAATTTTGAGTGTGAATAATAATATCATTGATTTTACTTTAGTGTGCTATTGATGGACTGGTTGATGATCTAGATGACTGAACATTTTCATTTGATTCACTTTCATGGTAGTTTTTTGAATTTTTTTCGCCAATATTATTTTGTCTAAATTGGTGCAATAAATATCTTATCCTAATCAGATTTATCGGCTTGATAAATGCATACCAAAATTTAGGTAAATTGCGGCGCGCTGTTACTAATGGACTACCTGGTGGTAAACTCGCATGACACAATGCCTCAATAATACCACCCTTTGCACGTCCAGATTTCGTCAACAAAAAATCAACAGTTTCATTTTCATCTTGTATAACTTTATCTCTATGGACTTTAATGATTGCTTCACTAATATCATCTGTTGTAAATTGAACCATTTTCCGTTTAAAAATTTCACTGTCAAAATTCTCGATACAGAATAATATGAAGTTCTCGAATTACTGTATACAATGCAATAAACTTAAAAACTACACTTGACATGCACTTGTAAGTCACATTGAAAATAATTACCTGTGACAAAATACACTAATAAAATAATAAAACGTAATAAAGAAATCATAACGACTTGAATATAAATAACAAGTTGATACGCGTTGGTAACACTCGAAAATAAAAGAAAGAAAAAAAGAAAAAAAAAGAAAAAAGAAAAAAAANAAAAAAAAAAAAAAAAAAAAAAAAAAAAAAAAAAAAAAAAAAAAAAAAAGACAAAGCAAGCGTGTTGTGGACGGACCAAAAATCATAACAAACAATTCTATCTCTGTCGAATAAACAGATAGCAGGATAGAATTAATCAAGAAAAATAAAGAGAAAAAAGGACGAGCGATAATAAAATGAATGACGCTGAAGCTGAAACAATTACGTCTAATAACTTGACAATATTTATTGTTTTATTATTCTTATATCATAATTAACCTCTGGTCAAATTTTCAAAAAATTATTCAATGTATTAGTCTTAGAAAAAAAGTAAAAATACCGCGGGACAATGAGTTCAACTATACATACACTTACAACTTTGAAAATTATTTACACATACTAATACATTGAATAATTTGATGAAAATTTGACTACAGGTTTATGACATTATGTAATAAATAAAACAATTAACATTGTAAAGTTATTAGGCGTAATTACTTGGAAAAAAAAAAAAAAAACAAAAAAAAAAATTTTTTTTCTGATTTTCTTGATTTTAAATAATTTTTATTATAAACAATTACGTCTAATAACTTTACAATATTTATTGTTTTATTATTGTTATATCATAATTAACCTCTGGTCGAATTTTCAAAAAATTATTCAATGTATTAGTCTTAGAAAAAAAATAAAAATACCGCAGGACAATGCGTTCGACTATACATACACTCACAACTTTGAAAATTATTTACACATACTAATACATTGAATAATTTGATACTAATACAAAAAAAATAATATTCTACATTATAAAAATTATAGAATGAAAAAAAAAAAAAAATCTATTCAATTTTTATTTTCACTAAGATCTCGGGGCAACGGAGTTTGAGCCGGCCCTGCTAGAGCGGCTGATAAAATGAGAAAGACATAGACCTACCGTTTGAATAAAAGAATAAATATTTGGTGTGAAATATTTATAATTTTGCTTTTCACCACAGTATAAATACATAAAAAAAAAAGGAACATGTATATTTGTAGGTTTTTTTACAGTAAAAAAATTTCTTCATTAATTGAAAAAAGATTGCGACAAATACATTTTTCCAAGCGCAGGTCTTTTCTCAATTCTAAAATGTAAAAATTTCTTTTTGACATAACTGCATAGTAAATTAAAATAATAAAATATAAATTTTATTTTCATTATTTTTCGGTAATGAACTGTCATACATGAATACAAACTGTGGTTTTTGACACTTGATAGTGATAACCTAAGGAAACTTGACTACCACCTGCTGCAAGATATCGATAATAATAAAAAAATGACGTTGACTTTTCAAGTGAATCAAAAAAAATCATCCATAAAAAACAACAAACTTAAGTGAATTGAGAAGTTTATCATTATATTATTCCAATATGAATAATGAATACGTTTAACTCAAATCAATAAAGTTTACAACTTAGAGTCATGGCCAGACGTTCATTAATTGTGATGCTCTGTCGACAGCTAATATTTCGATGACGAGTAATGCAAGGGCCAATTAAATTTGCAACAAACTCAAACTGAGAAGGAGTCATCCGAAAATAGTTGCGAAAAATGCCTTTATGTTGGAGTAGACTGGGTAAAGATGATAAATAAAATCCCTGGTGACGTGTTTTTACGAACTCTGATTCCCAATATCGTTTTTTGCGATATTCTTTTCGTTTTGTTGCTTTAATGATAAATGGAATCACAGCCAGCACAATATTTTTGATATTTTCATCAGAAACAACATCAATATCGTTGATAAAATCAACGATTTCATCTGTCCTGTCCATAATATACTTGGCGGTGAGATTATGGAGTACAGTCAATAAAATTTGACTGTCCAAATAAGAAAAAAATTCAAAAAAACCAGAAACTTAGAAAAAATAAAGAAGTTTTACCCGCCGGGAATTTAACCCGGGTCTTTTGAAAACCGGGCAAACGCCTTGACGTCTAGACCACAGGGCTTCTTATTTTTTCTAAGTTCTATCAAGTTAACTCCGACGTCTTTCTATTCGTCAATTCATTTTTTTGAAAAAAAAAAAA
>MKYW01000242.1:3294-18954 GCA_015776835.1 Aphidius ervi | reverse complement strand
CTTTAATTCTCCTAAATTATTTATCATCGTTTGTTTGAATTTTTTATTTTTATTTGTTAAATTGAATAAAAATTTAGTATACACAGTAGTACTAAGCAAACGTAAAGAACAACTTTAACGAGTTTGTTTTCTACAAAAATTATATTTTTGATTTTGTATATTATAAACATACTTTGATAGCCAATTATTGTTGATCTGATGCTTCATTGCAAAATTTTTCGAGTTGTGCACTAAAATTTTTAGCTTGATTGCTTTTGTATCCAACATTATTTTTCTTAAGATAACTTTTACATATTCAGAAATGTCAATATTTTCTTTTATTGACAAGGTTTTTTTTAACATTGAATGTGTCAACTACAATGTTGGTGGTGCATATTGTTTGTCAGTTTTCAAAAATTTTAAATATACCAAAATCATTTCTTCACTAGTTGATGTTGTTTGTTTTGATAACTGCCAGTCTTTGAATTGTTGATATACCAAATTGTATCTCTTGCCTGATTTGTCTGGCAGTAAATTGTTTGCAATGTTAAAATATTCTTTCAATATATCACTTGGTGTATCACTATACATATTATAATTTTTATCACAATTCATATTTAATATTTATTAAATAATATGTCATTTGTTTTCTGACGTTTTGAGAAAGCTAGTACATCTCATCTCTGATACTGGCGCTCTGGCTTACTCCGGCTCGTAAGCCTCATCTATCTAATTCACCGCCGGGAGTGCACGAAATTTTCGAAGTGTGTGGAGAATTTTCTACACAGTTCTTTACCACGCCGAGAGGGTATAAAATTTTCGCAGCGTTCTAAAACTACGCCGACAGTGTATAGAATTTTCGACAGGAGAAGTTCCGGAATATGCCGTTTCGAGGCTGTACGCGTGCATCGAAAATCGAGGTTTCGATACATGAATGGCAAAAAACCTTTTTTATGAGCTTCGAGCGGCTTACATTTGTGAAAATGATAATATGGAAAGTTCGCGATTGAAACGATCCCGATAAGCTCCCGAATTGGAGGCTCAGTAATAAACAGATGTATTTCCATCGCCCAGGATCGTTAGCTTCGGCAGAAGATACGGAATTTGATGCATGAAAGCTAGTACTCCCACGCGAGTTACGATCTCGAGCTCTTGCTGAATGTCATGATGATTCACAAGCTGGACATCAAGGCATCAATATAACATATCGACGTTTGACCATAAGATATTTCTGGCCAGCCATGTATTTTGACGTGGTCAAATATATAAGTCGCTGCGAAATATGTCAACGTTGTAAAGCAGGGCAAAGAGTTCCCTCTGGTCTTATAAAGCCAAGAACAGTTAATGGACCTCGGACTCGTATAACGGCCGACATTGTGGGTCCGTATATACGAAGTAAGGAAGGTTACATTTACGTTTTCGTTGTCCAAAACACGCTCACAAAATGGCTTGAAATTACTCCATTGAAAAGGGCTAACGGTGCGAATATCTGTATAGTTCTGAAGGATAACGTACTATCCCTTCGAGGGATCCCGGAAAAAATGCTCACAAATAATGGTATCAAATTCCAGAACAAAGACATACGAGCTCTGGCTAGCCAGAATCATATGAAATTGATCATGACATCACCATATTATCCACAAGCGAACCATACCAAACAGGTAAATCGCAATGTAAAAATGATGATACGTGCGTTTCTGGAAAACGATCATAAAGGTTGGGATGCTATCTTAGCGATATACAATCCGCTTATAATACATCCTATCATGGCTCACTACGAACGACTGTGGCATTTGCTAACTTAGGCAGAGAGTTGGAACAGGAGGGATCACTAAAAAGGGAATTGAAAATGGACCACGAAAGTATTGAGATAGGTTGTCGAGATTGCCTTGAATATATAAGACGCTATGACACTTCAAGTCTAGCCTTCAAATTTGCTTTGGATGAAGCTAGCGAACGTTAAGCTGAACAATATAATAAGAATCATAGAGATCTTGAGTTGGACAACTTGTGCTCGTTAGAAATCGAGAATTGTCTGAAGCACAAGCATACCGAACAGCATTTTGTGGAAAAATTATCACCAACAGTGTATCGGTTGACGGATCTCTCTGGAAAGGATAAAGGCAAACTTCCAATCACAGATTTGAAATTGTATAACAAACGATGACACAATGAGATGTCAAATGAATTGGATGTCTATAGGTCAGTAAAGGGTAGTCGGTTCTGTCAGTTTCAGGTCGAAACTTCCCTCACGGGGAGGGGTTTAACAAAATTTATTATTTCGCCGGTTGTATTTGTTGTCGCTTGAATTGTTAATAACTAATGGGAGTTGGTTATTAATAATTCAAAGGATCACTGCTAAAGCTATGTGAAGGGTCAAGTCCGTTACATATGGTGTCGATAGCGGCAAATACTGCGTATACCCGAGTGGAAATTGAATCCGGCTTGGCCGGATCCTGATCCGAATCGGATCCGGGATGGCTAAGGTAATCCGGATCCGGGTTGCCTGACCCTTTTCGGATCCGTTACGGCTAAGGCTAACCGGATCCGGCTTTCCTTACTCTTTCCTGATCCGAAATGGATCCGGATTGCCGGACTTAAATCGAAGTGTGACTTTTTTTTCAAAGTCAACATCCGGGTTCAGTCAGGTTTGGCTAAGGTAAGTCGGATCCGGCTTTCTTGACTCTTTTCGGATCCGAATCGGATCTGGGTAACCGGACTTGAATCGGATCCGGCTTTCCTTACTCTGTCCTGATCTGAATCGGATCCGGGGCGCCGGACTTTAATCGGAGTTTATTTTTTTTTCAAAGTTATCTCCGGGTTCAGTCAGGTTTGGCTAAGGTAAGCCGGGTCCGGGTTTCTTGACTCTTTTCGGATCCGAATCGGATCTGGGTAACCGGACTTGAATCGGATCCGGCTTTCCTTACTCTGTCCTGATCTGAATCGGATCCGGGGCGCCGGACTTTAATCGGAGTTTATTTTTTTTTCAAAGTTATCTCCGGGTTCAGTCAGGTTTGGCTAAGGTAAGCCGGGTCCGGGTTTCTTGACTCTTTTCGGATCCGAATCGGATCTGGGTAACCGGACTTGAATCGGATCCGGCTTTCCTTACTCTATCCTGATCCAAATCGGATCCGGAATGCCGGATCCGGTTTCCCTGATTTAAAACGGATTGAACTTAGAAGAATTTGAAAAAAAAAAAAAAAAAAAAATTAATTTCAGAATGTCATTTTATTTTTTGATAATATTAAATACATTGTTGCCTATAAATAACATTAATCATATCAAGTTTTTCTATTGTAATTTTTAAAAAACTTTCTACGCTTGTAAATGGCTTTTGATTTTGTCAATTCCATGTACGCCGCCGTGGTCGATAGGATAGTGTCGCCGACTTCAAACGCATAAGCCCCGAGATCGATCCCCGTAAGTTCCGGAATTTTAGTTTAGTTTAGGTTGAATTTTCTAAGATAAAAAAATTGTTAATAATGATTGTTAAAAAAAATAATTGAAAAAAGCACATATTTTTTTTTTTTTTAAATCGAAATTCAGATCCGATTTAAGTTCAAAATTCGGATCCGTTTTGAGTATAAATTCGGATCCGATTTAAGTATAAATTCGGATCCGGTTTAAGTATTAATTCGGATCCGGTTTAAATATAAATTCGGATCCGGTTTAAATATAAATTCGGATCCGGTTTAAGTATTAATTCGGATCCGGTTTAAATATAAATTCGGATCCGGTTTAAATATAAATTCGGATCCGGTTTAAGTATGAATTCGGATCCGGTTTAAGTATAAATTCGGATCTATGCTGGATATGCATTTTGTAATCCGATTTTGCTAAGGGGTCCTTATTACAACCGGATCCGTATTCCCTGATCCGATCCGGATCTCTACCGGCGTTACATTCGGATCTGAATCGGATCTGGTAAACCGGGTCCGAATCGGACCTTATATCAGGTAAACCTGATCCGAATCGGATCCGAATCGGACCAAAATTTCCACTCGGGTATATTCGATGTCCTGGAACGTGTCTTGATACTTTAAACCTCGTTCGGCGAAAGACTCCCCTCCATCAGTCGACGAGACAAACTTTCCGAAGGCTACGGGCCCGATCATATACCTATTCGTGTTGCGGGCTAGGAAAGCGTCCAGGGTGATAGGTGGGGGAGCGAATAAGTGGGAGTCAAGAGCTCGCAGTAGCTTACCACTCTACGCTGTCGTGAGACGACACAACTTGTCTGGCTCTCGAACGATCACTACTTTTTCTTGACTGGCTCTCTATAGTTCACTTTTGGTTCTCTCTATATCATTTGCATATCTTGTAAAGGTTTTCTATGTATCAGAAGTAAAGTCTTGGTGAAACTCTGTCCAAATTTTTAATGACAGACTAATACTAATGTTCACGCTATATGGCTCTCTCATAATATATATATTATATTATTGTATTATCACCACATATAAATGTGTATGCGATTGTACTCAACGAATGGATTGCTGTGAATAATAACAACAATAATAATATTGAGATATATTATTGCAATGGTAACGTATGTGTAAGATCTGGTCACGATGGCTCTCTATACAAAATACTCATTTCATATGTAGAATATTTGCTCCAAAACTTATAATACTTCTGACGTCAGTATTTTCCTATAGTATAGTCGCGATGCAATATAGGCATATGTAATACACTATACTTGGTTCACGATAGCTCCCTTCAGGTTTGGTTACGTATTTTATAATTCTATCAGGTGGACCGCGCCCCTCTACCATTTCTAAGACTGAGTTAGGTTCACGTTTTGTTCTCGTGACTCCCACAGTTGTTGGCTTTCAAGATAACCCACATGGCTCCCTCCGGTGATTTAGAGGAGGATGGTGAGAAATCCTCGCTGCAAACCTTGGCCGATAGTTCTCGCCATGCAGATCAGAAAACCAGTTACAGTATATGAAAAAATCACTTCATTTCAGCTAACTTTACACTGAACGGTTTTTATTTTGTTATTATCTTATATGTCCAATGTAAATCCAGCTGAAATGGAGTGATTTTTTTGTTTATTTTTTTTTTTGTTTATATATTTTTTTTTTTATTTGTTTTTTTTTGTATTGTGTTAGCTGTCAATTCTTATGTATTTTGAGATGCTTTGAATTTAGTTTTCGAAAGTTAGTAATTTTAATTTATCAAACAAATTAATTGTATGGTTTTATTATATATTTAAATTTACTATTCATTTGAGGAAAACTGCAATTTAACTGGTAAGGAAGAAATGAGACAGATAACGTAGGAATTAAACAGATTATTATCATGTGACTACAAAATGGCGTTCTGTTACTAGACTTTTTCTGGGGAATCGACTCATCTAGGGTGACAAACTACAGCCCATAAAAATACGTGTAGTGCTATACCCCTGGTTTTTGAAAAAAAAAATTTTTCAGATTTTTTTTTCTTTTTTTTAGTTCATTATTTAAATAAATAGGATGTTTTTATTCATTTATATATTGATTTTTGTTATTGTAAAATTAATTTCTTCACTCATTTTATTTTTTTTTGAGTTTTACGGAGGCTAGGAGCCATAGGCTCAGCCGCAGTATTGAATTCATCGGCGAAAAAAAAAAAAGCTCATAACTTACGAACTAAGTAACATAGAAACTTCGTATTAGGCTTAAAAAAAGCGCATTGAAAAACTCTATCGCCCGCATAATGGGTTTTTTGTTCTATGAATAATAGTTTTGGGTCGAAAAGAAAAAATGTAAATTTTGAAAAAATTTTTTTTCTTACTCAAAAAATGAGGGAGTCTAAACTATCTATCAGAAAGTATTTATCACTAGAGGTTTTTTGTTCGTAAAACTTGTCTGTTTAATATTTCATTATTCTTAAATTATTATTCATGTAACTTAAAATGTTACATACGTTTTTACGTGGAAATTTTACAAGTTATAAAAACGGCGCAATGAATAACTCAACGTCGAATAGAGATAGAGACTTCGTATTACGCTCATATTATGCGCCTTGAAAAACTCTATTGCCCGCTTGCGGGTTTTTCTCCATCTCTAATAGTTTTTGAGAAAAAAAAAAAAAAACTATAAAATTAAAAAAAAAAATTCTGATACTTAATTTTTTTTCTCGAAAACCGTTATTGGAAGAAAAAAAAACCCCAACCGATGTCACTAGATTTTTTTGAGGAACATAATATGAGCCTTACGAACTCTCTATTTTCATTATTACAAAAGTTATAGCTCGCCGAAAAAAATATGAAAAACGGCGCAATGAATAACTCAACGTCAAATAGAGATAGAGACTTCGTATGAGGCTTATATTATGCGCCTTGGAAAATTCTATCGCCCGCATTGCGGGTTTTTTCTTCTATTCCCAATAGTTTTTGAGAAAATAAAAAAAAACTTCAAAATTTAACAAAAAATTCAGATATTTAATTTTTTTTCTCGAAAACCGTTATTGATAGAAAAAAAACCCCCAACCGATGTCAATAGATTTTTTTGAGACGCATAATTTGAGTCGAATACGAACTCTCTATCTTGATTATAACAAAAGTGATGGCTCGCCGAAAAAAAAATCAAAAAAACGGACCGAAGAATGTCATCATAGAGTTGAAATAAAATGTTTATAAGGCTTTAAAAAAGCCTTGAATTGAATTATGTTATTGTTAATGAACCATTAAATTATATTTGAGCAATAATTTAAAATAACCATGGCCCTAGCCGGAGTATTGAAAATTTTTAATTTTCAACGGGTAACGCGGGGCACACGCCCCAACAAACGTTACCATGTCTTTTTCTTTTTTTGTTTTTTTTATTTTTTTCCGGTTAATTATAAGTTGCTATTAGTTGTTGATTTTTCCAAGTGATAGGGTAATTTTATCAATGCAGTATTTTAGATTTAGTTCTGAAAATATTGAAAACGGTCGAAAAAAGCGGGAAAAGGGAACCATGTTCACGTTTACGGATGCACAAATGTAATTCGGGAATTTTTTGAAGATATTTGAATCAGTCATAAGAGAAGGGAAAGGGTCAGAACCGCAGATTTTATGATCTTCTCGATTTCGGTTTGTGTTTCAGCTTAAACATTCGTAACTGCCAGTTTTAGATAGTATGTTTTATAATCTAGGAAGTACAAACGTAATTTGAGATCGAATAATCTCAAACATATTTGAAATTCATGAAATTAAAATCTAATGTTTTATGAAATATATTGATCACAAAACCTAGCCTCCCAGAGACCCATTATTCAACCCTGGCTACATTAAGCTATCGTTAGTAGTTTAATTCTAGAAGTGATAGGGTTTCATTTCTTGTTTTTTTTTCAATTTATTCGATATAAATGAATTAAATTAATCTATTCTATTATTATTTTTACTATTATTTACTGTTAAAAAAAAAAAATTCATTGAAAAGTTAGACGGAGCGCAGTTATGACCTCGTTTAATCAATTCTCCATTGACTTGAAGCATTCTTTCTTCTCTTATGATTTTATTTGAAAAAGTGACTCTATTTTTTATTATCTTCGATCTCTCTTTCTTGTCATCCTCTAATGTTTTCATCAAATAAATAATTCTATTCCTCATTATCTTCAACCTCTCCTCCTCCTTTCATATTTTTCGATCTCTCCTCCTCCTCCTCCTCTACTGTTTTTACCAAATAAATAATTCTATTCCTCATTATCTTCAACCTCTCCTCCTCCTTTCGTATTTTTATTGAATGAATAATTTTTTTTTTTATTGCCTTTAACTTTTTCTCCTCTTGATGACAAATCACTACATTATTACTGGTGTACTTTCTTTTCTGAAATTTAATAACGAAAAAAAATATAATCGAGTACAATTTTCAAAAAAAACTTAATTTATGAGGAATGTAGTTTTACCAATGTCTTTGTGAAATCATGAATTCCTTATTATTCATATGAATTGTATCTCAATGAATTTGATTGTCAAATTGCTTTTAATTGTACTCTATTTATTATAAATACTTTTTTTCTAATTTTCTTTCAATATCCTTTAATTCGAAAAGTTCCATTCTTATAGCAAAGAGCGCAAGGAATGTGTCGATGTAATCTGCCTTTTTCTTATCTATGTTTGTTAATTATTCATCTAAGTTTATTTATAGGCTTAAACTCAGATGACCACGTCTCAAATGCCTACAGCTGAAATTCCCACGTCTCAATTGACCACCGTGGTAAACAAGAGCTTCCAGTCTATAACTTGATCAAACATCCACAAACAGGAGACGTTTCAAAGAATCAAGATGTCACTACTCTTTGTTTGTTTACATAAAGTTTTATATGGACCTCTATGTTTGATTATTATGGCTGTCAATTTTTATGGTTGTGTAGTTCTATAATTTTATTAGTACAGAAATAATTAAAATTTAATCATCAATTTAATTTTAATCTTATCATTTATTATCTTTATTCTATTTTTTGCAGATAAAAATAAGTGAGTTTTTGGCTCGAGTTCAGTAGTCATGATTGCCAATGGTGGAATGACTTGAAGTTAAAAAAACGAGATCGAGTAATCGAATAATCATTTGAAATGCTGTTTAAGAACAAAATGTTTAAAGAAAAATTAAACAAATGTCATTGGTGAAAAATAAAATATCAGTCGTTGAAGAAAGATTTAATTTTTATAATGAATTAATAGCTACAACGTAAACTAGATGTAATAACGTATAATAACCATCTAAAAATTGTATAAAATAAAATATAATAATAAATCAAGTAAATGGAAAATACATTGATTCAAATAAATATAATTATTTCTAATAAGTATACATAAACATTGAGAAAAACACGAATTGAGAGTTAACATAATTTTTTTGTAATGGTGAAATATTATAGATGAATGTGTCTCTAAAAAAACCATGAAATATTTAAAAATGAAAAAAAAATAAAAAGATTTTCGAAGAACTCATTTTCATCTAATTTGTAGTTTAATAAAAAGTTACAATAAAATAAATTTGTCAATTTTAGAATACTTTAGTGAGTTTCATGGAAAAAAAAAAGGAGTCGATAATAAAGAATTTTTTTTTTTATCTGAAAATGATTTTGACGACCACAAAAAAATTTTTGTTGTTCGAGTGCGCACTCTATATGGGCAAATATGTTAATGGGGAATGTTTAATATCAACAACGGGACAAAGAAATTAATACTCTAATAAACATTCTGCTTTTATTTATTTTTGTTTAAATATCGCTAATTTTTATTTTTCATTCACAGTTTTGTTCAATAGTATTTTAATTATTAACTCATTGATTTATTTTGATCAGCTTCTTTTACTAGAATGCTTATTTGTTTTGGATAATTTATCACGATATGATGAAAATAAAAATAGAAAAATATGTGATCAATTGAGATTAATATTACCATCAAAATTATTGAAAAAAGACATATCTATCGATAATGAATTGGCTGTACAACCAAGATTATTTCCAACAATTATTAATCATGAAGATCCAGATAATTCAAGATTATCAAATGACAATAATCCAGTTGATAAACAAGGTATATTCGCTAGAAAAGTATATGAAAAAGCTATTGAATCAATGAAACATCCATTAAGAAGTAATAAAATAATTTGTAATACTTCAAAAACCATTACACAACCACTACCATTGATTGACAACGAAAAAGTCCTTATTGATGAATGGCTTGAGAATGATATTAGTAATCAACCATCAACATCAACATCAACGATATTATCTAAAAAAAAAAAGAAGTAGTAATGGTCGTGGTAATTGTATTACACCTGAATAAACTAAAAAAAAGTTAACATCATCGACATCAATTTCATCAGCTAAAAAAACACTAAATTCAGCTAGAAAGTGAAAAAATAATTTTTCACTAATTACCACGACCGTTACTACTTCTTTTATCAAAGATAATATCGTTGATGTTGATGTTGATGGTTGATTACTAATATCATTCTCCAGCCATTCATCAATAAGGACTTCTTCATTGTCAATCAATGGTAGTGGTTGTGTTATTGTTTTTGAATTATTACAAACTATTTGATAACTTCTTAATGGATGTTTTATTGATTCAATAGAATATAATGATGGTAATATTGATAAAGTTAAAAAATATCTTGCTGCAAAACATCCAGTAAATGTACGTGATAATTGTGGCTGGATACTATTTTATGAAGCAACAAATTTTGGTTATATTTATATTATTAAATTATTAATAAAACATGGAGCAGATGTTAATGATCCTGGTGGTGCACAATGTGGAGGTATAAAAACCATTACATGATGCTGCAGCCTGTGGACATACAATTATGATTAATTTACTTATGGAAAATGGTGCTGATTCAAGATTGGTCAGCGACACAGGTGAGAAAGTACTGGATTGTCTTGTTGTTGGGCGTGAAAGAGTTGAAAATTTATCACAATATGATGAAGATGAATATAAAAAAATATGTGATAAATTGATATTCATATTTCCATTAAAATTATTGAAAAAGGAAATATCTATCGATAATGAATTGGCTGTAGCACAACCAAGATTATTTCCAACAATTATTGATCATGAAGATCAAATGACGATAATCCAGTTGATAAACAAGGTAAATTCGCTAGAAAAGTATATAAAAGTGCTATTGAATCAATGAAACATCCATCAAGAAGTAATCAAATAATTTATTATAATTCAAAAACAATAACACAACCACTACCATTGATTGATAATGAAGAAGTCCTTATCGATGAATGGCTTGAGAATGATATTAGTAATCAGCTATCAACATCATTATCAACCATATTATCTAAAAAAAAAAAGAAGTAGTAATGGTCGTGGTAATTGTATTACACCTGAATCAACTAAAAAAACATTAACATCATCATCATTCAATTCATTAGCTAAAAAAACACTAAATTCAGCTAGAAGAAGAACAAATAGTTTTTCACAAATTGACGATATTAATGCAAACCGTCAAAAAATAAATAATGATAAAATGGTTTGACAGTGAAGATAGCCAATCAAGTGCAATATCTGAAGATCCATTTTAAACAACATCACCATATTCTAAAAAGCATAAAAAATCTAAAGAAAAATCATTATTTACAAATGGTTTCACCAAAAATACATTTTAAAAATCAAGAATACCATCACCAATATCAATTACTACAACTGGTTAAAATTATCAACGTTCTTCAACAGATACAATTAAAATTTAAATAACAATTATTGATGTAATATATCATTTAAAACTACGTTCATTAGAACAAAATAAAACACTTGTTCTATATATACAAAATGATATTCATGATAAATTTGAATCAGATACTGGTTGCAATGGTAAATTAATATTAACAACATTATCTGGTGATCATTTAACTGCTGATAATATATTAAATATTATATTTTCAAGTGACGGTATTGTCAAACTTATTAGTTATATTAAAGATTTTAAAATTCCATCATTAACTGAACTTTATGAAAAAATATATAATGATATTGATATTATACCAGAGACCATGTTATAATCATTGAAAAAAATTATATGCCTATTTTGTCACCAGAACATTGCGCAAACTATTCGAATGATATTTCCTTAAATATAATTCTAAATATGATTAATAATTTCCTCGAGTTAACAAACAAACAAGTGTATGGTATTTTTTTTTTTTACTTTTTTATTCAAAATTTCAAGTTTGCAGTATGAACACATTCATTTTTTTAATACAATTCAAACAATCATAAATATTCAAATAGAATAGAGCAATTGAAAAAAATATATGTAATGTTTTCCATTCTTTAATTTTATATTTTGTGTTTTTTTCAGTCAGGGTCTTTTTAAAAGAACATGTGAAAATTTTTTTGTTTTTTTTGTCAGAAATAAATTTATAAATATTTAACAAAGTCATGATTACTGAATGGAGTTTCAGTATCGAGGTATCCATTAAGTTAAAACAAAAAAACAAATAGTCAAAAAAATAATTATCCAAAAAAAATAAGCATTTCAGTTAATGAAGCTGATCAAAGTATAATAATCAAAATACTATTGAACAAAACTGTAAATGAAGAATAAAAATTAACAATATTTTAAAAAAAATAAATGAAAGCAGAATGTTTATTAGTCTATTAATTTCATTGTCCCGTTGTTATTATTAAACATTTGCCAGTAACATATTTGCCCATACAGAGTGCGCACTCGTACAACAAAAATTTTTTTGTGGTCGTTAAAATCATTTCCAGATAAAAAAAAAAAATTCTTCATTATTGACTTTTTTAATTTTTGTTCATAAAACTCTCAATTCGCGTTTTTCTCAATGTTTATGTATACTTTATTAGAAAAAATTATATTTATTTGAATCAATGTACTTTCTATTTACTTTATTTATTATTATATTTTATTTTATTCAATTTTTAGATGGTCATTTTACGTTATTACATCTAGTTTACGTTGTAGCTAGTAATAAATTATAAAAATTATATCTTTCTTTAATGACTGATATTTTATTCTTCACCAATGACATTTGTACAATTTTCCATTAAAAATTTTTTCCTTAAACTATCACTTCTAGAATTAAACTACTAACGATAGCTTAATGTAGCCAGGGTTGAATAATGGGTCTCTGGGAGGCTAGGTTTTGTGATCAATATATTTCATAAAACATTAGATTTTGATTTCATGAATTTCAAATATGTTTGAGATTATTCGATCTCAAATTACGTTTGTACTTCCTAGATTATAAAACATACTATCTAAAACTGGCAGTTACGAATGTTTAAGCTGAAAAACAAACCGAAATCGAGAAGATCATAAAATCTGCGGTTCTGACCTTTTCCCTTCTCTTATGACTGATTGAATATCTTCAAAAAATTCCCGAATCACATTTGTGCATCCGTAAATGGGAAGATAATATTTGAAACTGGCAGCTACTAATTTCATGTATAAGGAAAAAACGAAAATCGAGAGAATCATGATTTCCGTGGTTCCCTTTTCCCGCTTTTTCCGACCGTTTTAAATATCTTCAAAACTAAATATAAAATACTGCATTGATGAAATCACCCTATCACTTGGAAAAATCAACAACTAATAGCAACTTATAATTAACCAAAAAAAAAACAAAAATACAAAAAAAAAGAAAACTCAAAAAAAATAAAATGAGTAAAAAAATTAACTTTTCAATAACAAAATGAATAAAAACATCCTACACTGTGAAAAATTATATCTGATATTTAGAAATAAACTTCTTGGCAAAATACTTTTTGAAAGAAGAAATAAATTACTTAATAAAAATAATAATTGTTTTGTTAAAAGAAACAAAAAATCTTGAATTAAACAAAATTTGTTTGTATCATTCAGATAACGTTTTGTAACAAACGATAGATGGTATGTGTCAAGAAAAAAACTTCTAACCGTCAACTATTGTTACTCCTTGACACTAACACTATGATGATTGTTGTAATAGATAGGCTTCTTGTTTCAAACGGCAGGGGGACAGCAACAAGAAATAAACTTTTAAATTTTTGCTACTGGCTGTTTGATACAAACAGTATGATGATTATTATTATACATTAGCTTTTTGTTTTAAACGATAATCGACTTTTAACAAGAAATAAACTTCTAAAAATATGCCTCAATATGGCTTTGAAGTAAAGAAATGGATTCTTCTTACAAACAAGTTATATTGTTCAAAACAAATCAACTTTAGTTTAATTCAAATAATTGAAAGTTTTATAGGTTTCTTAAATTAATTTTTTAAAAATTATTTCAAAAAAAAATTCATTTTTTATTTTTATTTATTCATTTTGAATTATTAATTATTAGTTATTTAATTATTTTTTTTTGTTGTTTTGAATTTAATCCTTCGACTTAGGCTGTCGAAGTCTGGATTAGAACCCATGGTCTCCGAATAGGATGCGGATGCCTTGACCGCTGCGCCACGACGACGCTCAAGTAAAGACAACGTTTTTTCCATCTACTTAAAAAGCTCGTTAGATAGAGATAGTTTTTTTTTTTTGGCTATACCATATTTCATATTTAAATACGAAAAAAAAACTTTTATTGTTTTCTTCAGAATTAATTTAAAATTTTATTAAACTTTTAATTGTTTGAATTAAACTAAAGTTGATTTGTTTTAACAATATTATCGTTTAAAACAAAAAGCTAATTTCTTCTTTCAAAAAGTATTTTGCCAAGAAGTTTATTTCTACCGTCAAGAAATGTTCTTCTTTTTTTCATCAAAAAATTTTCTCAGTGTATTTATTCAAATAATGAACTAAAAAAAAGATAAAACAAATCTAAAAAATTTGCGAGAAACCTTAATTATTTACAACACTGGAATAACCAAAAAAACAATTATAGATGCAATTCATCAAGAAACTAGTTTAATTTATCAATATATCTTGAAAATGTTTGTTTCGAAGAGTCTATTAAGGAATCTAGATGAAAAAATTATGCGTGTTGCGAGTACGCGCGGGGGAAGTGGAACTTCTTTTGGAGTGATTGCGGTTTTGACTCTATAATTTTCTTTTATTGATTTTTCTGTTGTTTTTGACAATTTATATCACAGTCAGTATTCATATTATTGTTCATTTTACGTAGGCGGAAGCCTACTAGTATTGTTTTCACTATATGAATTTAGAAAAATGTTCATATCTTCTGAAATAATGTAGGTAGGATGTTCGTATTAGAATCAAATTGAAGCTTAGGAAAAATCCTACAACTAAAGATAGGAAAAATAATATTTTCATTGTTAATAAATCAGTTATCAACAAAAAATGTTTTTGCAAAAAATTTATACTTAAAATATTAAGAAAACTAAAAACAAATCGTGGATGCGAATTTTTGCTGAGAGATTTAAAATTGCAAAATCTATATAATTAAGAGGTAGTTTTTTTGTTGCTATTGTTAGATATTTGTTAATTAACAAAAAAACGAAATTCCTGATTTTTTATAACTCGTATAACTTTTGAAATACTCAACACATAGACTTCTATCTAGTCTTAAAATGTTCGTTATCTAAATACCGAGAGCCACACTCTCTTGATAAAAATCGTTCCGGATTCGCGTTTCATAGTTATCAGCAATTGTTTATAATAATAAGTAGCGTCTAGTATGTTATACTGAAAAAATAGCCATTAAGGGTTGCTTTTAATGATTTTTTGGAAGAGAGTGTGGTTCTCAGGAATTTAATTAGGAATTTTTTGATTATTACAAAAACTTTTTCTGTTAATTTGTTCAAAAGTTATTAGAAATATAAATAATGGACAATTTAATTTTTTGTATGTCGTTTTGAGAAAAAAGAAATGTGCGCAGGTGTCAAACTTCTTTATCGGTTATTTTTTTTGCTTAAAGGATAAAATAGTTATTTACCTTATCACGATATTAAGAAATAAAAATATATTGCCCAAAACAAAATTTTATAAATAAAAGTATTAAATAAAAAAATTTAAAACAAATCTGTTTGTTCAGTTCAAAAAAACGGCAATTTAATGATTCATTTTTTTTATGTGTCCGTTGATTTGTTTCTTGAACGATTTTAATAAAATCTTATATTCCTGAAATATAACCTCAAATTTTTTTTTTTTTTATCTTGATTTGTGTAAACACAATTTGACAGGGCACGTCAAGACGTCAGATAAAAAACAATAAGTTCAGTTTTTTTTTAATTTGGCTTATTTTTTTTTTGAGACATTTGAATAATTGATTTAAAAAAATTCAAAAT